>CANNZV010004703.1:0-36949 GCA_947561585.1 Caprella mutica
ACCCAGTTACTTCCTCTGTAACTGGATGCTCCACTTGTAAGCGTGTATTGACCTCTAAAAAATAAAAATCACCGCTGATATCATCATAGATAAACTCCACCGTTCCGGCATTGTCATACTTTAAGGCTTTTGCAGCATTGACCGCAGCTTTTCCCATTTCTGTCCTCAACTTTTGAGTCATGACAGGTGATGGACTTTCTTCCAATACTTTTTGATATCGTCTTTGGATAGAACATTCTCTTTCCAACACATGGATAGCATTTCCATGTTGGTCGCCAAAAATTTGAAATTCAATATGCCTACCAGAGGCGATGTATTTTCAACAATCAATTCATCATCTCCAAATGCGCTCAAAGATTCTCTTTTAGCCGCTTCGATTGCCTTTTCTACGCCTGCTGCATCATGTACAATTCGCATTCCTTTTCCTCCTCCTCCTGCTGTTGCTTTTAACAAAACAGGGAATCCCATTTTCACTGCTTCTTTGGTCAATCTAGCTACACTTTGGTCTTTGCCTTGATAGCCTGGCACTACAGGCACCTTATGTTTAATCATCAAAGTTTTAGCCTTAGATTTTGACCCCATTGCATCAATTGCTTTTGGATTTGGGCCAATAAAAATAAGTCCTTCTTTTGCACATCTCTTGGCAAAACCAACATTTTCAGATAAAAAACCATAGCCTGGATGAATGGCATCAGCTCCCGTCTTTTTGGCAGTATTTATAATTTTATCTTGGTCCAAATAGGAAGCAGCAGGGCTACTTTCTCCTATAAATACCGCCATATCAGCTTGTTCTACGAACAAGGCGTCTCGGTCTGCCTCTGAAAAAACCGCTATACTTTTAATGCCCATCTTCCGACAAGTGCGGATAACTCTTGATGCTATTTCGCCACGATTGGCAATTAAAATGGTATTTATATTTTTCATAAAATTGATTATATATATTTGGCTATCAGTTATTTAACACAAAAATCAGTAAGTTCTCAATGTACCAACAAATTCATTCGTCGCTGTCTATTAAATACAATAAGAAAATAAGCGACGTATGAATTAGTCGGTACTTTTAATACCATATTGAGAACTTACAAAAATCAAGAAATTCTCCTTAATGCTAGATGCTGGATACCAATCAAGTAGCATAAACATTGTATTGGACAACTATATTCGTCCATTCATTAAAATCAATGCCTCCAAATTCCATAACCATCTGCCCCTTTGATTGGTTGATTATACAATACTGCTAAGGCAAAGCCTAAATAACTTCTAGTTTCTCTAGGGTCCAATAAACCATCATCCCACAATTCGGAGGACGAATACCAAGCAGAGGCTTTACTATCTGCTTCTTGTATCAACATTTGCTTAATCATAGCGCCTTGTTGCTCATCATAAGGTTTACCCAATGACTTAGCGGATGCTCTCTGCACAATCTCCATAACTCCTGCGAGTTGTTCCGAACCCATTACGCCAATCTTGGCATTTGGATAAGAAAACAGAAATCTTGGGTCATAAGACCGGCCCATCATTCCATAATTTCCAGCACCATAGGAACTACCTATCATCAAGGTTATGGATGGCACCTCACTATTGGAAACAGCGTTAATAAGTTTAGCTCCATTTTTTATAATTCCTCCTTCTTCATATGCTTTTCCAACCATATAACCTGTGGTGTTTTGCATGAAAATTAAAGGAATATTATTTTTATTGGATAGTTGTATAAATTGAGCAGCTTTATTGGCTGATTCAGAAAAAATAACGCCATTATTGGCAACGATTCCTACTGGATAACCATGAATTTTTACCCAACCAGTTACCATTGTATTGCCATATTCCGCTTTAAATTCAGAAAATTTAGAACCATCTGCGACTCTGCTTATTAACTCTCTTACGTCAAATGGGATTTTAGGGTCTGGAGGTACAACGCCTAATATTTCCTCTACATCATATACTGGTTCTTCAATTTTTTCGGTTGGTACAAAGTGTGGCTTGCTAACAGCTATAATTTCCATAATTTCTCGTGCTATCCGAATCCCGTCTAACTCATCTTCTGCCAAATAATCAGAAACACCTGAAACCCTACTATGCATTTCTGCCCCACCCAATTCTTCATCAGTGGAAATTTTCATTGGTAGCCATTTTGACCAATGGAGGTCCTGCTAAAAATACTTTTGCTTTATTTTTTTGAAAAATAGAAAAATCAGACATCCCGGAACATAAGCACCACCAGCAGTTGCATTTCCAAAAACTACGGAAATGGAAGGCAATCCCATTTTGGACCTTCGAGATATTTCTCTGAAAGATTCACCACCATAATTAAATATCTTGGCTTGGTCTGGTAAATTTGCACCACCACTTTCTACTAAATTGATTGATGGCAATTTATTTTCTCTTGCTATTTGTCCAATCCTTAAACTTTTAAAAGTAGTATGATAATCTACAGAGCCACCCTTACGTGTACCTACATTAGAGGAAACCATGCACAATTTACCCGAAACTATGCCTATACCCGCTACATTTGTACCTCCTGCACCAAATCCACCTTTACGCTCCATTCCCGCTAAGGGCAGCAATTCTAAAAATGGACTATCTTTGTCTAACAGTAGATTTAGTCGTTCTCTGGCTAAAAACTTCCCTCTTTTCCTTGCTCTAGCTATAGATTTTTCTTTGCCTTGGAAACGACTTTGTTCCATGGCACCTTCATATTTTTCCAACAGTTTTTTCATTCCTGCTACATTCTTCTGAAACTGTTGACTATTCGCATTCATCTTTGAGCGGAGTACTTGCATATATAGAACTTATAGATTTAGAGCATGATTAAATTCTGGAAGTCAAATATAGGAAATTCCTTTTGTTTTTAGGTATTTTCCTGTTCTCTTACATTGTCGTAACCATTTTTTCGGTCAGATGTGGCAGGCCATTAAAGGTCAACATACTTTGTCTGTTACCAGAAAACAAGACTTCATTTATAGCGGTATTTCGCATCACTAAATTAAAGCCCATCGTCTTTTCTGGATTTTCAAGCCCTAATACTTTGCCTAACATAGCAGCAATACAACCACCTGAGGAGAAAGCTAAAACTGTTTTACCATTTTCATTTCCACTCATCACTTTATCCAGTCCTTTTTCTGCTATTGTTCTAAAATCTGCAAAGGTTTGAGCACCCACGGGCAAATCAAACTTCAATTTATTGGTTGCCCATAAATTAAGAAAAGTGACAATCATTTTCATTTTGGTTTTATGATTGGGATTCCTTCGCATTTCACTGAACCAGTCTTTAAATTCAGGATGATGCATTGCCAAATCTGATTGAACTGTCCCCATTATATCCATTCCCTCATACTCTTTTAATTCGTCAACTTGGATAGCTTCTGGGAAAAATAATCCATTTTTTTCATACACTTCTTTTACCCTTTCATACGTCTGAATTTGCCGTTTCAATGGACCAATATAAGCTTTATCGGCCTTGATTCCTTTTTTCATTAAATATTCACCAAGTGCAATGGATTGTTGATGGCCGTGGTCAGATAAGTTGTCATAATCAGCAGAAAGGAAGGAAGCTTGGGCATGACGAATTAGGTATAATTTACTCAAAATTAAAGGTATTTATTAGTAATTCTGTAAACTGAAAGATGGGCTTATTTAGTGTACACCCAATGTAAATGCTCAATAGCCAGTCTAGATTATCCAGTAATTTCCTATTACTGGATAAATTGAGTCGTAAATTTACTGGATAACGGAAAGTTATCCAGAAATTCTAACTAGCATGCATTTAGAACTTACCACTCAATCACTCAACATACTGAAAATCAATTATTTATTACACCGTCTCTCTAAAAACGGATTATATTATTGTTCGATTGAAATTGACCGTTAAAACAATTACACTATCCTTCAATCAATACAATTTTGGTAAAAACAGGTAAATAGTGTCAGTTTTTTCCTGTGAAAATAAAAAGTAACAATTAGCGCATTTTTGAACCATGAGGTACAAAATTCATAAAAACTTTATTGTTGGAATAATTGATGCAAAATAAGGCTTTTAGAAGGAATAAAAAATAAGCGATACAATTTTGAAGTAAGTTATTGAGGGAACAGGTAAAATATAACCTACCCATCTGGCAGCTTTATTTTGGGTACCTTATTTATTACCTGCTCCCTGATGAGTGGTGGGGTAAATGAATATTAGCTATCGAAAAATAAAAACTCCATTTTCACCACCTCCATCATTATGAAAGAACAGCCAGAGGTGGTGAAAATTTTAAATAAACTAATCAATATTATAACGAATACCAAACATAATATGAAATGGCGTATCTTCTATCTTTAAATTATTATAGGTAAATAATGCGTTTTTTACTATACTTAAAACGAGGTTCGGCGATAAGATACCAACGAGGTCGCCATCTATACCCAAATTCTGTTCTAAAGATGGCTTCTAATGATTCAGTAGTGGTTTTGGTGGTTAAAAAGATGTCAGACTTTTGGATGCTTATTCTTTCAGAAAAAGTATTTACTGATTCTAATTGGGTTTGCCCTCTAATTTTCCAAACGACCGATGTTCCTATTTTTGGCGTTGCATAAAAACGATTCGATAGGTCAAATCGATAACCTCCCATAATCGGCATTCTGACAATTTGAACAGGTTGTTTGGTCCGAATAGATAAATTAAACAAATCACCATCCATCACATCTTTTCCATCATTTTAAATTGATTATAAATATTCGTATTCACAATCACTTGCCCTAAAACCCCTTCTGTGCGCTGATTAAAACCATACAAATATCCACCGTCTACTCTTGTTGCCTCATTTGCATTAAATCGAATATTGGCTATACTTTCATTAACTATCCATAATTTATTAATGTCCAAACCTACTTGTATCGACCACTTCGTTTTTGTTTCAAATCCACCAAAAAAACTCCAATTCCAAGAATTAACAACTTCAGCAGATTCAGAAATTGCAGGCGCCCCTGATTCATACCCATTAAGCTTATATTTAAAGCCTGAAACAGGATTAATAGTAGCTGCTAAAAAAGAGGTTAAACCATCTTTTCCCAATGCAAAGGACATTGCATTGTTGGTTTTTGGTCGTAAATTTCTTCTATCTTGGTCTGTTAAATCCAAATTTGCTGAATGAAAATCTATGGTTCCAATCTTTACATTCGGCAATTTATTAAAATCAACCATAGCATGGGCTGCTGAGTTACTTTTAAGTCGGAAAACATCACTATTTCCAGCAAAAAAACTATGACTAATCAATTGATTATCAAATAGTAACTTTGTGGTCTTTTCCTTAAAAGAGGAAGCATTTGGTGTATCAAATAAACCTATGATTCTTCTGCTATTAACCAATGATTGAAGGCTACTTTTTGCTTGTTCAAGAATTGTAGGTTCGATTTCTTTTTCACGAACAGCTGTTTCGTTAGCTGCACTTTTTCTACCTGTAGATGATTGGTTGAGTTGATAGAAAATGGACTACTTCCTGTAGATGCAGTCATTGATTTTTCGGTGGACTCTTGACTTATTTTCGTTTCATAATTCGTCGTTTCATTAATATATTTTGTTTGATTGGTTACGGTGATTTTTAGTTGAGCAATAGTTTTCTTCCAGATTGACAACAGTCTTTTTACTAAGTGCTAATTGTTGCTCAAGTTGCTCGATTAGAAGTGCATTAGACTGGAATCGAAACAAGAATCCGCTAATTATTAATCCAATCAAAAAAGCAGAAAAGACCATCCATCCCGTATACCTAAAAGGTGGCTTACCTACTGGTTTAGGTGGAATGTTCGGTGCAATCCTATCCCATAAAGCAGGATCAGGGTCCTCTTCATAATTATTAAGCGTCCTTTGGAAAAAATCTTCCACTTTATCTGGTTTATTTTCTTCTTCGTTCATGATTGTTTAGTCTAAAATAAATCGTTTGAAAAGTACTATCAACACTCGAAGTGCTACCAGCCTATTTCAGTTAGTTATACTATTACTCATCCGCCAATTCTTTTTCTAATAGTTTACGTAAAGTCGCTTTAGCTCTTGACAATTGGGATTTTGAGGTATTTATAGAAATGCTTAGCATTTCTGCAATTTCTTGATGTGTATATCCTTCAATGACGTATAAATTGAAAACCATTCGGTATCCTGGAGCCAATTGCTGTATCATATTTATCAATGCCCTAGCCCTAAATTGACTAAACAAATCTTCATCTGTTTCCAATCGCTCACCGAAATTATCAATAGAAGTTGTAGGGATAATTCTATGCTTTTTGCGAAGATGTTGTAAGCAGACATTTACTATTACCCGTCTCAACCAAGCACCTAAAGCACCAGTTGGTTTGTACTGATACAAATCCCTATATATCACAATCATCCCTTCTTGCAAAAGGTCTTCTGCCTCCTGCCGATGATGAGCATAGCGCAAACAAACACTGAAAAGCATTGACTTATATTTGAAATAAAGCCCTTTTTGTGCTTCCCGGTCACCTTGTATGCACCCATGAATGATATAGGTATCTGAATGATTCAAATGATATTTTAAATTGGTTTTGTAACAAGAAAGTAAGTGCTTGGACATAAATAAGTTTGTCTTTTGACCGAGGCTATTTTTTTGTTCGACTAGGCGAAAAACGCAGACATAGCTTGCTATGGCGAGTATTTTCAACGACGTGGAACAGAAAAATAGACCGTCATAAATACTTAAGTTATTTTTGTCCAAGCACTTAGCACTAGAAATAAACTTACAACTTATTTTTTTACTCGTTAATTAATAAGATGATTCAAGGTTTGCTTGACTATATCAACGTTAAGAAACTCGTGTCAGCAAGTGTAATAGTAAACAAACCATTGAAATCATCCAAAATGTACAATGTCGAAAAGGGTATTTATGTGCTTATAATTTGACTAGTGACCGTAATTACATAATGGTTGCATGAATCTTTAGGAACTTTGAAAGTATACTTAATAATTTACTTATTGCTAAATTACTTGTCCATCTTCAAATTTGTTAACTTGGGGTTTATTTTTCTAACAAAAGAGTTATCCTCTCTTCTTTTATGGGTAAAAAATAAAAAAACTCCTAACTATGAGAATTGATTTACTACCAACTGATTTAGATGATAAGTACTTCTTTCAAATATCCAATGCTGCTAAAATTTTCTTGACTAGCAATACTTCTTTGGACAAGGCAAGTTGTCTGAAGTTGTTAGAAGATGTGTTGCGCAATTTAAGAGATAGTCAACAAATTAGCATCCTATCTGAGCATCATCATCAATACTATTTTGAAGTATTAAGACAAGCCAAAAGTCCTACCTTTGATGATATTGAAGCTGCAAGTG
Source organism: Caprella mutica (assembly GCA_947561585.1). Taxonomy (NCBI): domain Eukaryota; kingdom Metazoa; phylum Arthropoda; class Malacostraca; order Amphipoda; family Caprellidae; genus Caprella; species Caprella mutica. The sequence continues at coordinate 7,324 of CANNZV010004703.1, forward strand.
ATGTGCTGGTTAAGTTAAAGGAATTTGCCAAATCGGATATCGATTTTCAAGTAAATTATCAGATAAAAGAAGACCGTATAATCTCCAAAAAGCAAATAGGATTTGAGGCAGAGCAATATAATTTTGATAGAATCTCTAAAAGTAAAAAAGCAGGTTTTGAATTAATCGAAACAACAAAAAGTGAACGATATTTTCACTTTAATGACGCTGCGGGTAAGGCAGTGTTTTATAGTCGAATTTTTGATGGCAATCGTAGACGTATAAAAGCGATATTAGACCTAATCAAAAATGGGGAAAATGATAAGCGTTTCCAGATGGTTCAACAAAATGATGGGCATTATTTTATTTTTTTGACAAAAGAAGGATATGAGATAGGCAGAAGTCGATACTTTGATACTAAACAACAAATGGAAACAGCAATCGACTTCCTAAAAAAACAGGTTGTTGGCGAAAAGGAAGCCTTCATATTACCCAAAAAGAAAAAAAAGAAAATCACCGAAAAATATAATTTAACGCAAACAGCACCTTTAGGGCAACTAGGTTTTGAGGCTTTTAAAAATAAAAAAAGTAAGCTGCACTATTTTCACTTTCATGACAAACATGGATTAGTGTTGATATATAGTAAGCCTTATGACCAAAGAAAAATAAGAGATGCTGCAATCAAGGATGTCCTAATTAAGGGAAGCAAAAAGAAAGCTTACAAAGTCTGGAAGAAAAGTAAACAAGAATATTATTTTCAATTATCGATAAAAAAGGTAAATCCTTTGCAAGGAGTAGGTACTTTAAAACGGAGGCTGAAATGCAAGCATCATTTGACCAATTCCGAACAAGCATTGTTAATATCAAACAAGAAGTCAATGTGGTTCCGACCATTCAAGAAGAACAATTGACTATAAATTTAGAAAGAAAAAAATCAAAAGGCTTCGTAAAAACCGAAAAAACAGGTAATACTTTTCCTATAGCTAAAGCAGTAACTATGGAAAAATCTACTAAAAAAGAACCAAAATATCCCGAAAATGAAGTGCCAGCAGCAGCTAAAGAACCTAAACAAGCTAAAGAAAAAAATACAGACAACAATGTAAAACCAATTGAAAAAGAACCTATACAAGGTATCAAAATAGAGACAGACCCACCTATTGAAAGCGTTAGTTCAAAAGTCAAAACACAACCTACCCTTTCTAAAGTATATAAACCCCCAAAATCCTACTAAGCCTATACTAGAAAAATCGACCGCAAGCGTATCCTATTGGAAGTGGGTAGGCTTGATTGGCTTAGCACTAGCAGCCATGATTTTTAGAACTTGTAATAAAAAAGCTCCTCAAAAAGTCATACATCCACCTACGCATGCTCCTAAAATAGAAAAAACGGTTAAACCAGAACCTCTTATTATAGAAAAATTAGGGCCGACCGCTTTAGAAATGAATCTTACTGCTAATACTGCTGAAGCAAGGTTAGCAGACTTTTTAAGCAAAAAAAAGGTAACCTTACCAAGGATATTTATTTTAGAATCGGTTCAATTTCCATTTAGTTCTTTAGAATTAACGTCCACTTCTTTTACCCAATTAAACAAGATAATTACCGTATTGAACTCTTACCCCAATGCCAAAATTGAAATAAATGGGCATACAGATAGTCTTGGTGATGATGCAAAGAATATAATTTTATCAGAGAATAGAGCCATCACTGTAAAAAACTATTTATTGTCCAAAGGAATTTCTTCCGAGCGGGTACTCAAGGCAACTGGTTACGGAGAATCCGAGCCAATAGCAACCAATGAAACAGAGATTGGCCGACAAGAAAATCGTCGTTCAGAATTAGTAGTGGTAGAACGATAAATAATGGAAAATTTTGACCTATCATGTCATATGATTAAGAGCATGTCTAAATCTAAAAACCAAAATTAGGAATCAAATACTAATTTATTAGGTATAACGATAAAGTAGCTTATATCTTAGCAAAATTTCGCCTTTTCAATAAGGTTTTGACTAAACTTTAAACACTTTAGTTATCACAATTGGGGTTTTACTATGAAATAAAAGAGGCAATATTTAGCGTCTTTTTGAACCGCAATAGTTTCACTTTGTTTTTCATAATATTTTATATCAGAATACCTTTTTACCAAAAATAATAGCAGAATGGCAAATACTTCAATGTGGACAGGGTCCGACAAATATTTATGTGACGCAGAATTAGCTCAAGCATTTCATATGTCTAGGGTATTAGGAATGCCTTTATTAATGGAAGGAGAACCAGGAACAGGAAAGACCGAACTACCTATTCAATTTGCAAAAGATAACAATATTGAATTATTCGTTTATCCTGTAGGTTCAAAAAGTACAGTTGAACAATTTGTTGCCAAATTTGACCACGTAAAATATCTTAGAGATTCTCAAATTGAGGTTTTGAATGCTCAGAGAGATGAAAAAGGATTGGCAAAAAAAACTAAGTACTGGTGGAAGAAGTACAGAGCAGTTGGATGATTATGTACTTATGGGACCTGGTGCTAAAGCGTATTCAAAACCAAATTCTGTTTTATTAATTGATGAAATTGACAAAGCACCCAGAGAATTCCCGAATGACTTATTATATGCCTTAAGTCATAGAAAATTTATCTTACCCGAATCTGGAAAAGAAATTTCTGTAAGTGAGGAAGATATGCCTGCCATCGTTATTACAAGTAATCGAGAACAGGAATTGCCGACCGCATTTAAAGGTCGATGTATTTACCATTATATTACTTTCCCATCTGCTGAAATGATGTTGTCTATTGTTCACAAACACTATCCAGATGCAGATGCAGAAATTGTACAAAAAGCGATACAATTATTCTATCAAGTACGTCATTTAGGTTTAGAAAGAGCGCCAAGTACTAGAGAATTATTGAACTGGTTGAAATATTTAAATACTTTCAAAAAAGATAAGAGTTTAGAAAAATTAGTCGCCATGGACGGCATGGGGGTATTGGTCAAAACCCAAGCTGACATGAAGATACTAGAAAGAAATAGAGCACAGCTAAAGTTGTAAATCTGCACTTCTTAAACGAGTAATAAATCACTAATCATCAACCATCATGTTTCCATCATTACCGCATACTTTTCGAAAGCATAAATTGAACGCAGATGTGCGAACACTTTTGCAATTGCGTAGAGCAATGGAAAAAGGCCTGGTCAACACATTGGGAGATATATATCTAGTACTCAAGGCTTTAATCACCAACGACCCAAAGGAATTTGGGCCCTTTACAGCTGGATTTTATGAATATTTCCTATCTGTAGAAATAAAAAACGGAGAAACCTTAGAGAGTGCTTTAGTACGCTCAGAAACATTTCAAGAGTGGAAGAAAAATCTGATGGATGAAGAAGATGATGGACAATTGCCAGATATTAAGGAGCTAGTTGACCGATTTTTGGATGAAGTGCATATCAGTACTTACGATATCAAAAAAATATTAGACGCTAATGAAGTATTAAGCAAAGATGACCCTAATCAAGTTGACACTGCGAATGCCAATACAGACCCAGGGCGACCAGATAAAGTTGACAAACTAATTGATTATCGAAATATATCCATGGAAGAGCTGAAGCGAAGAATGGAAGCAGTCGCTAAACAGCAGAAAGGAAAACATAATGGGGCACTCATTGGATAGGTTCTGGTGGAGCGTCTCCATACGGAAATAATGGCGCAGCGCCAGGAGGTATCCGTGTAGGTGGCGGTGGCGGTGGAAAAATGGCTCGTAAAGTAGTCAATGACCGTCGATTCTACCCTGCCGACGGAAAAGCTATCCTAAGAGATGATAATATTGATGCAGCATTGGCTGTATTAAGAGGTATTGAAGATGAATCTGCCGAAGTTATTCTAGATATACCGACTACTATAACCGAAGGCCTCAACAAGGCGGTATATTTCTACCTATCGAAAAAGAAAAACTAAATCATAAAGTACAAGTCATTTTGATGATAGATAATGGAGGGCTTTCTATGACCCCCTACATCAAAGCCGTACAGAAGTTATTTGCCAAAATGAAAACTCGTTTTGCTCATGACCTCAAAACCTATTATTACCACAATACTATCTATAATGGCGCCTATAAAGATGTCCGCCGCACCCAATTTGTACCAATAGAAAAAATTGCCGCTGAAGACAAAAATTATAGCTTGTTTGTCATTGGTGATGCAGATATGGCTCCCTATGAATTGGGTAGGACAAGTATTGAGTCTTGGGAAGTGCTCACAAAAAAATATAAGCGGATTGCATGGATGAATCCAATGGCTGAAAAGTATTGGCACTCTTCCGATACCATTCCCGTCTTAAAACGGGTCATGCCAATGTACCCGCTTACACCTGATGGCATTGAAAAAGCTGTTGCAGAAATGAATCGAAAGCGAAAGTATAGTAAAAAATAACCTACATAGGTACGACTAAAGAATAGATATATTTGTTGCTAAAATAAAAAAGACTTTCCGTATTTTGGGCTATCGTTTTACCCGAAATCAAAATAGATTGCTTAAAAATCACCATTATATATTTAGATATTCTCTTTGTTGTTTTGCTGGATGCAGTTCAACTGGCGTACTTATGCCATCTTTCAGACAGCATAGGTACTTCTGAGTGTTACAGTCAATGCAACCAAAACTCTGAAAAAACTATATGATTAAAATATTCCATCGCTGCACTATGTAAGGAACGATGAAAAAATAATTTTTCTAATTTTTTTTAATACAAATAGAATAATTCATCTATTAGGGAACAGGAAATAAATAAGGTACCAGAAGATGTGGTTTTAGTTTGTTCTTATTCAAGGCGCAAAAAACGGAGTTATGCCGTAGCATAATGAGTATTTTTGTAACGCAGAAGAAGGGCAAAATAAAGTCTCAGAACTGGTAGGTTATATTTTTCCTGTTCCCTTATATCCTCAACCTTCAAAACAAACGCCAATAAAACAAGCCTATCCCAAACATTCTCAAATCATCTTCCCTCTCCAATCCCCCCTCATTAGCTTGCCCAGTACCTTTTTTTGACAAAAATCACCTAACTAAACTTAGACTACCTTGTAATAATTCTATTTGTCCACCAGTTAATTCAAGTTGGATTTTATAAAAAAGAACGGTAGGGTTTAATTTTTCACCTCTAAAGCGACCATCCCATTTAGGCATTTCGCCTTCAATTAAGTAGACTAAATTACCCCATCGGTCAATAATTTCTACTTTTACTACTTGTTGAATAGTCGTTTGCTCTGCCAAAAAAATTTCAAAAAAATCATTGATGCCATCCCCATTAGGAGAGAAAACATTGGGCACATAAGCGGCATTATTAATACACGCTGGAGTAAGTCTAGTTGGATTCTCAAAAATAATGGAGTCCATAAATATACAATTCTGAGCATCTCGAATCATAAATTCGTAAACCCCTGCTGATAAATTAGTTAGATTGGTGGCCTTATTGGTCGTTGGCGACCAGTTAATAGCATAAGGAGGGCTGCCTGCAATAATATCTAAATGGATTTGACCATCATTGGCATTGGGACAGGAAGGAGGAATTGTTTCCAAATCGAGCTTAATACCGATATCGTTCACTTGCCCGACTCCACCTGCTGTCCCTGCACAAGCAGCATCTCTAAATTCAATTAATTGATACCTACCAACTTCGGAAATAGGTAAATTGAAGTCATTTTCAAAAATACTATCCACTCTTAAAGGTTGATTATTATCAATTTGGTAGGTGAAGGACCAAGGTGGATGACCGTTAAAATTGATAGGAAGGGTGAGGTCATTTAAACCTGTACAATAGTCAATATTGCCTGAAAGGATAGCCGTTGGCATTTCTTGAAGATTGATTAAAGTGGTATCACTAGTTTGTTTATTACAAAAATCGGTAACTGTTAAAACAAAATCGGTGGGATTAAGGATAGTTGCTGGCAAACTGTTACCCGTCGAATTATCACTCCACAGAAAGCTATAAGGAGGCACTCCACCCGTGACATTCGGCACTAACGAAAATGGTTCCCCTGGACAGGCGGAAATAGATGGAAATTGTATATCTGGTGGTTTAGTGTCAGCGAAATGCAGGGTGGCACTACTGATTCCTTGACAATCACAGCCTATTGAAAAATTTAAATTTACCCTTAGACTTTCTATGTTTTCTACTTGCTCATCTGAAAAAGTTGGGATAGTTAGTGCTACACTATCTTGTCCAGCGGGAATAGTAATCGTTTTCGGAATACTAGGAAAATCAATGCCTTCTAAAGCAGTAGATGATTCATCAATTTCAAATTCAAGTTCTAAGGGGCGAAGATTAAAGCCCCCTTCAGGTCGAGTAAAAATAAACTGTCCATCTATGCAATTTTCGTAGGCCACGGTATCATTAGGATTGGGTATTACCGCTTTTACTTTAGATAATTCTCCCAAATTAAAACTTTTTGATTTTAGAAAAACTGCTGAATCCAGTTTATCATCCCCAACGTCCCCGACGACTAAACGGATATGATAGGTTTCGCAAGGAATGACCGTAAAGCGAGCCACCAAGGGTACGGTAAATCCATCGTATTCGATAGTATTAACTTGCTGTGGGTCAAATTCTATATCACAATTAGCGACATCGCCCGATAATTCATTTTTAACATATAAATTTTCGTTATCTATATGATTAATGGTATTGATAGATACAAATTCCTCAGAATCTGGCACTCGAGCCACATTAATGGCACCATTCGAAAAAGGGCCATCAATACCTGGACCACTAACAAAAAAGCCAAATACATCATTAAAAATAGTCCCTACAAATTCACAATATTCTTCAGAAGCAAAAATATATTGAAAAGTAACTTGCGATACGACGGGAACAAAATCAAATTCAATTACTGCTACATCATATAAGTCATCCGTCGCAATGTCCATTAAATCTCTATCCGTCGAAGGTTGGCCAAACTGTGTGGTCGTTTCAACAAGTCTATTGGGGCCTTCTGCTGAACTAATATCTCCAGTTGATAGAATTATTCCATCAGAAAAATTGATAACATCTGCTCCATTATGAAACTCCCCAAAGCTCTCTGGCACCCCCGAACTTTCTATATTACTGATATTTTTACAAGTTCCTTTAATGAAAATATCGGTGATTAAACTGGCGGCATTGTTGTTAAATTCGGTTTGGATACCGACATCATTGGATTGAGCCAATAATTGAAAAAAACTAAATTGAAAAAATATAAGGAAGAAGCATTTATTTTGCAAAATTGGATTATTATTGAAGACCATTGAAAAATTATATTTACAACAATTCCAAAGCACCGTTCAATTGCCAAAATAAGGAATAAAATTCAGTTAGGAGGATAAAAAAGTATAATTTAAAAAGAACCAATCATAAGAAACTGTTTGAGTGATAAAACAAGCCCATACCAAACATTATCAAACCACCCTCCCTTTTCAATCGCCCCTCATTAGCTTGCCCAGTAGTTTTTTTAAACTACTTGATACCACTCCCCTCCATTGTTCAAATTTTTTCTGAACAATAGGAGATACTTTGCTCTGATTGATGCTCAATAATTCTGTATAAATTTCCAACAACTTTTTTGTCCCTTTTATGGGTTTATTGTTCATCTCAGGTATCATGTTGATGAGGAGTTGCTCTAATGCCTTATTGTGTTGTTTAGAAACATTCATCATCTGTTCCAGCATCAAATCGGTGAGTCGTTTGAGGGAGGCGTACTCATTGAAGGATAATTTGCCTAAGCAAATGCCAAGTAATTTATTGTCCATTTTATTTTGGCTGGTGGTTTGCAACCATAGTTCTGCGGCCAATTGACGGCTTGTTTTTTTAAGATAAAACAGCGTGCAGGCCAATTGAAGATAAGTGAGTGCTCCCATGTCCTCCCAGATATTCAGTAAGGCTTCTATGTAATTGGTCGCACTTCTATCTTGGTCTGCATCTGTCCATTGGATTTGTTTTAAATAGATTGCAATATTCAATTTTAAAATCAAATCTGGGCGATGCGGAGAGAGATAGACTATTTTTTTATCGTCATTAGGACAGATGTGATTGCCCTCTTGCGGAAGATATTCGTGATAAATACTGTCTAAAATTTGATGCTGCGATTTTAGTTTGTTCAGAACAGCTTGCGAAATTTCTTTAGCCGCTATTGGTTCTTTGAGTTCTAAATATTTACGTTGAACGATTTTCTTTTCCGTTTCGTTCTTTTTATAATTGTAAACTCTTTGTTCTTCGTCTACATATTCCACCGCCCAAGTCGTATTTTCTAACAAAAATTGGCTGCGATTGTACTTATCAAATTTCGTTAAAAACTGCTCCAATTCTTTTTTATTTCCCTTTCGGTAAATGACCATTAACCAGTTTGAAGGCGTTTTGCATTTTTCTAAATCCAAAGGGTTTACATCAATCAAATAGAGCAGCAAATCTTTGATTTCTCCTGTGAGGGATTGCACTATTTTCGCTTGACAGGAGGCTGCATTTTCTAAAACCACTCTGGCAATGGCTACCTGAAAATCAACTAAATGAATAGCCTCTTTTTCTGTTTGATATTGCTCCAATCGCGCTATGAAGGCATCTATGGTCAGCCAACAAGGGGCGTGCGTGGGAGTAGCCAACATTGGTAATACAAGGTTCTTTTCACAAAGCTGTTTACTATGTAAGAGTCTACTAAAAAACGGGCGGTAGTTGTTTTGAAGGTCTTGTTCGTCGAATTGGTCGTTGATACTTTTGTAGGTGTATTTATAATCTGCAGAAGTCCTGATGTACATTTTTACCTCTGCGCATGCTTTGTAAATGCTTTCAAAAGATTTCCTGCCTGGGAATTTATCCATTAATCGTTTTATCACTTGACAAAAGATAAAGGACATATAGGTTTCGACTCTCCCTGTTCGTTGACTTCCTTTTTTTAGCGTTTTTGAGGCTCTTTGAAAAATAGGTTCTAATTGGTCAAAATTTTCATCTGTTATTCGTTGGACTAATTGGGGCAGGTATTCTAAAAACAAGTCAAAATGATAATCTTCATTGTTTTCAAAGACTTGCGCAAAAAAGAAAATGATTTCTTCGTTTGTTTCAAATAGGGGAATTTGATTGTCTGTACTAATTTTAGATAGTTTTTCAAATTCAACCGTTGTTTCCAAACTGCTTTCTTCTAAAAACGCTTGCGTATCAAATTCGCTTAATAGTTTTTTGACTTCTCCGAATAGTTCTGGATGATAGACCGCTATTTGTTCCAGTAATGAAGTCGCATTTTTGTCTCCATATTTCTGAAGTAAGTTGGCCGTTCGAATTTGTATTTTCTGGTCTTTGTGTGAAAAAGCATTTGTTGCGATTTCGCAGATTTGAGCTTGATGATTTTTATCTTTTTTAGCTAATTTGTCTAAAATCATCAAAGTACAATTGACGACTGCTTTTACTTCTGAGTGGAGTAAAATGGAGGCATTTTCCAAAAAATCATTAACCTTAAAATCTGCTTCCGTACAAATACTTTTCACCTGTTTCAGACAGACATTAATGGGTTTGCTATGCTGCGAATTGAAGACTAAAAAAAAGTCCTCTTGCAGGGATAGGTTCTCTTCTTTCGTCGGTTTTAGGTAAAGAAATAAATCAAAAAACCAGCCTGTAAAAACCTTGTTGAAATTACGGGTGCTGGACAATAAACATTCTCGAAGTACACGCTGGCGATTGATTTCTTTTCGCTCAATGAGCGTGGCAAAAGTTCTTTTCCAATTGTATCTTTGCCCATCGACATCTGAGTACTTATCTCTATAATTGACATGTCCCTCTTCCGAAAAAAGATACCAGATATGTTCTTTTACGGTTATAGGGTCTATATACAACTGTTCCATTGTATAGCGATATTGGTATTTTGGCTCTTCCAATTCCTCTGCAATTACGTTGGGCAATTTTAGGGCGACCAAAGCGGGACTTAGCTCTAAATACCCCTCTTGATATAAAGTGATTAATTCTTTATAACTAATCCGTGAAGCATTGTTTGGTCTATTTATATAATGACTAAACCAATCTGGGGAGTAAATTCGATGTAATTCTAATTCGTATAAATAGCTTGGCATTCCCCAATGAAGCTTAGAAAAATCTTTCTCATTCATACAAAAAAAAGCGGCATAACTAAGTGCATACACTTGTTCATCACTACCAAATTGTTTATGCTTATAATGCCCCCATTCATTTTTTTCTCCGTAAGGAATAGACTCGGTATATTTTTTCTCTAACTTTTTAATCGTCGGGACTAATTGCTTTTTTTCTGCTATGGATAATTCCTTTAGGAAGTCTATGATAGCGTTTGCTTTTTCAATTTTTGCAATAAGTTCTTCTAATTGTTCTTTTATATCTCTCATGATTTTATCTTCTTTTTAACCGCCAAAATATGTTTACAAGCTCCTCGTTCTCCTTGATTTTGGCTAAACCAAGTACAGGTACATTTTTCCTTTTTATCTAAGACCACCAAATGCATTACCCCACTTCCTTCCACTCTTGCCTCTACCCTACTCCCGTCATTTTCAAGGATGTGAACTTTGTTTTGTAACAATAATTTTTCCACTCCTTTCAGTCGAGGATTTAGCGACAAAATTCGATTGAGCTTAAACGGAAGGCGGCGATAGAAAAACTGCCTGCTGTCCAGTTCATAACCCAACAATCCCATAGCAGAAAGCTTGGCGGTCAGTTGGTCTATTTTTGAAAAAGTACTATCCGTGTCTATGGCAAGTAGCGTTGAATTAAAGGATTGATTGACATAGCTATAATTATCCATTTTTTTAATCAAATCATTCGGAATATCTTCGAGCAATTCTTCCAACAATGCCCCTTCTCCTGAAAATCCACGCCAATGACTTCGAGAAAAAGAACAAGAAAAAATGACTGTTCCAAAGTACAATTGAAACGTAAGCGACTGCATTTGCTCCTGCGCAAATATTTTTACTTGGTCTATAAATGGCAACAAAGGTTGCAATAATTGCAAGCGATGTACCCCACCAATGACCAGGGCATTTTTCGTTTTCATAGGAGACAATAAATAACGATTTCCTCTCTTTATCAAATGATAATCTGCTTTTACATTTCCTTTTGGAATGGACTTGAATAGCTGTAAAGTTTGTAATTTGTTAAGCGTAAAGTGAGCTTCCGATTGCGACATATAATGCTGTACGGTGGTCAAGCCTTTTATCCATTTGGTGGGTAAAGGCACTTTTCGTTCGACTACTTTTTGTCCTTCGGTGATGACGGTTACGTCTTTTTTCCCAACCGCCAAAACCATATTCCCGTTTCGTTTCACTTGGCTCAATGCGGTAATCATGGCTTGGTTGAAATCGACATTGGTGGTACCATTTTCTATGAATTCTCCATCGTGTCCATCTTCCAAAACATCCACTCGTGCGTACACTCCTGCGCAATGAGAGAAACCTTCAAAACGGATTTTTTGGTTGCCTGCCGTTACGATTGGGTCTTTGAGCAATGCCATTTGGAAAGGGGACAAATTGAAACTGGATTGTACAATATTGGAAAGTGTAATTAGGCAACGAGAGACGATATAAGGGTTCGTGAGTTTGCCCCAAAAGAAACAAGGACTTTGATTTTTTTGTATTTCGCTGTATTTGGCCAAAGCCAATCCCAATCCGTCTTTTTCTTTTTGCAAGGTGGATTGAAAATCATAGGCATACGTAAGGCTATCTGACATTTTATGTGTTTTTTTTTGTTATGACATTGATTTTTCAAATTCCTGACAGCTTTTTTCGATTTTGCTAAAGCTCCTTGGCTTGGCTTTAGGTTTGACTTTTTCTATACATTTTTTGGCAATCTTGTGGTAAAGTCTTTTTAATTCTATCGGAATATCAGGTTCTTCAAAAGACTCCATCAAACGATTGACAGGTGCGTATTTTTGCACCATCATGCCTGCCAGCACCTCCACAAAATAAGCTTCATTCATCGTCTTATTGGCAATGGCAAAAAGGAGATATTCTCTGGCTAAATCTCTTGAAATTCGCTTTTCAAAAATGAGACATTGCGCAATATAAATCCAACCGCCATGATGCACAACTATTTGATTTTCTAACAAAAATTGCAAAGGATATTGACAATATTCCATTTCTGTCACCTCATTATAAGAGGCCGTATCGGGGATATATCGGCATAGACAAGTATCAATATAATTAGGCACCAAAGTCATCTGATAGTATATGCCCTCTCGATGTGCCAAGCTAAATGGAAAAGTGTAGGTGAATAGATTTTGTGCTTCTAAAGCTACGCCTTCATTTTCCCAACGACCAATATTAAAATTATTTTCTAAATGAAGCCGATACCACATACTATCTTTTGTAATGGTGAACTTGGGATAATATGGCGCAATGACACTTGGGTATTTTCCCGCTTTATATTTTCCAAAAGAGGGAAAATTTTTATCGGGATGTTTGCTACGTACTACTTGTGTCCACAAAGGCAAGTACTTTTCGTGTACTTCCATTTCCTCTGAAACACCCAACAAATATCCTATTGCAAAGCGATGCAATCCTTTTAATTTTTTCGCTTTAGTCATCGTGGTTGCATCGACTTCCATAGGCAATAAACGATTGCAGGCAATAATCAAATCTTCTAAATCTATCTCGATTTTTTCCGCTTCATACTGCAATAATTTATCTATCAAGATATCGGGATGCACATAAAAGGGTTCGTGTGTGGGCGTAGATAAAAAAGGAAGTTTATTGTTTTTTGCCTGTAGTTTATGGTGCAACAAACTACACTTGTGTCTTAAGAATGGCAGCCTTGTTTCTTCCATTTCCACTTTTCAGTTTTTCTATATGTTTTGTTATCTGCGACCCAGTTTTCAAAAAATTCTGTGAAATTAATCATTGCAAAATTATCCCAAGACCTTTTAAATAATTGCTTGGTGTAGGGGTGTATTTGTTTTTCAAAATCAGTTGGAATCTCCTCTTGCAATTGATTTAACCCTTCCAAAAACAACTCTATATCTTTGGCTGATTTGTTTTTGATACAAAGACCAATGTGGTACATCAGGTCTGTCCAATTGTCGGGCGTTTTTAATGCAGTGAATGTTCGTTTCTCTATAGTAGGAAGCGGCGCGGCGCTCGTTTCTGCTATCTTAAAAATGTCTTTTGCTTTAGGTTTCAGGACAGACAGATAGGGTTCAATTACTGTAACTAACTTTTCTTTTGGCAAATGTTTTAGTAGCAAGTTGGCAAACAATGCTTGTGTATCTGTATTGGTTTGTGATAAGCCAATGGCTAAACTTTCGGCATATTGTACTTTAGTATTGCGGTCAAAACTCATGAAATAGTCCACTATTTTTAAGGCTTTTTGAATAGACTTATCCATTTTTTCTTTTACAAAAAGGCTATCCAGATTTTGCATAAAGCCATCTACCTCAAACTCATCTGCTTTATAAATCCCACTAAAGACACTAATTACAAAATTGACAACCGTGTTGTTTTCTGAGTGTAAAGCCGTAGCGAGATAATGTTGTTGAGCGAGGTATTCTTCCTTAGTAGGTTTTAGTTTTTTAATAATTTGAATGTGCCAATTGATGTGTGGTTTTTTCCAATTATAATTTAAGGTACTTAATAGGTTTTCGATTAATGCTCGTGGCATTTCAATGCCTTTTTCTTGGAGGATATCTATTACCTCTGTCCAGTACTTGGTTACCTTCGCACATTCATATTCCTTTCTACCCTGCCATTTTGAAATATCTAAAATGGGCGTTTCCTGCTTATAGAATTTCAAGAACACTTTATCCAATGCCGCTGGATTATCTATCAAAAATTGGGCATCCTCCATTGTACTTCTATCAAACATAGGCACAGTAAGTAAGCTATTTACAAACAACGCTTCATTGAATGGAATGGTACCCTGTTGGTATAATTTCCAAACAATTTTAAAGTCTGGCGTACTCCATGAATTGCTAACTAACTGAATCAGAAACTTCTCTAAATAAGTTGGTGGATGTTTTTGGAAAAAGGTCAAAAGTGCTTCATGGTCAATGGCTGGTTTTCGGAAAATAGATTCTAACGCCCCTTGGGTTTTCTGCTCTTTGATTTCTTTTGGTGTACGGCTGTATATGAGAATGGCATAATTCAACATGGACAGTAAGACCTCCCTGTTTTTATAATATGCTTTTCTGGTCGCATCCGATAGTTTTATCTGATTAAGTCCTTCATCCACGTTTAGTGTTAGCAGAAAATCGCGTGTTTGCTTTCTTGTTGTAGCGTCTGATGCTTCTGCCTCCTTTAGTAAGGCTTTCCAATTGTTGGATTGGATGTTTTTTAGTACTTTTTCCATATTCCTCTATTTACGGAGTTCTCTTAATCTGACTAATAATCGTAGGGTCTGTTATCTTCGTATCTTCTGCCAACAAAAAAGCTTTACTCAACACGATAGACAAACCACGGTCTCCTTCAAACGGAATAAACAACTTATCCGTAGCATCGGAGCGTGCAGGTACAATACAGAGATATTGGTCATTGGGTTCCATCAGAATATTGCCACTACCAATGTGTATTTTGTAAGTTCTCAAATCTCCTTTTACCGTCAAGAATTTACCGTCGATTTTTGCTTTATCTCTAATCTTCGTCAATCGAGGAAGAAGGCCTTCTAAAATGGATTTTCGCGTTTTAGCGATTTCTGTCAAATCGCCGAAGGAGTAGGAATTCCAGTAGTCTCTATGATTTTCTCGCACCCCGTCGCCATCTTGCCAAGCAGGGTCATTTCCAACACTACAAACGCCAACAAACAAATCGACATCTCGCATGATTTCAGAAAAAACAACAGGTGGGACATCTATTAAATCTATGATTTCGTCGTCCGTTGTTCGTTTGAATTTCACTTGGTCAGTTGCGATGTAGAGCCAAATCCCCGCATCATTATACGCATCGTAATCATTGAGTTCATCTATCCAATACTCTGCGGTAATACCATGCTCTGGTAGTTTTTTTTCAGCCGTTTGATTGTAAACACCATCATCGTAGCAGCCCATTAAAGCGAATTTCCAATCTCTGAGAACCGCCAATGTTTTGAATTGGTGTTGTTTGAGAATATGGGCAGCCATTCGGTTAGAATAATTTTTTGTGTTTACTTCTGCATCTGTTAGAATGTACAATTCTCTAAAGGCTTGTTTTATTGGTTGTTTCCATTCGAGCGTCATCATGGTTTTTCGCCAAGCAACGATTTCTTTTTCATCAGCAAAAACAGGATGCCAGAGTTGGACTTCGCAGTCTTGCTTTATCCAATCTATGGTTTCTCCCTCAACATTTTGCCATTGGTCATTCACCAAAATGGCACTTGCTTTTTGTGTTCCTTTGGAGAATGTCCAAATCATTTTTTGGGCAAGGGCACTTACTAATCCATGTCGCAAATAGTATTTCTCGAAAGAGGGAAAGTCCCAAGTTCGATTGAGAATAAATTGATTATCAACACGTAATTTTTGTGCGGAATAGGTTTTTTGAATTTCTTTAATTTCCTTACGAAGGGCTTTTAGCTTTTGGGTTAGGGCAGTGCTTTTCTTGACCAGCGCAGGCACCGATTTCATTGTGGCGCCATCTGAGGTAAACCATTGTTGGTTGACTTTACTGTTTTGAATACTGATTTGTAGTTGATAGTCTTCAAAGGCGCTTGTTTTTTTGCCCTCCTCCAATCTATAATCAGGAACGGCCATTTCTTTGAGTTCTTCGACGGAGACATTGTATTTTTCCGCCCCTTCGGTCAGGTATTTATCAATGACTTTTTTGATGTTGTTTTGTTTGAGGCGAAGCTTGATTCGAGAGAGTTCTCCCAATCCTCCTTTGCCGCGCATATTCCCCAAAGTATAGGCGCAGGCATTGCCAATCGCAGCCGCCGCTGGGCCATGTCCAGGTATTTTGGCGTAAGCCTTATCCAATAGTTTACCCAAAAGTCGAATCGATTCTCTGTCAGAAAAAGATTCCATTGTCCAGACCATTCCTTTGATGAATTGCTTGGCGGTATCGGTCAGATAACTCATTTCGGTGTAGTCTCCCCAGCTTACTTGCTTGCTTATTTCCTGAATGGGCACCTCAATAGCAAGGGCGATTATTTTTTGAGCGATAGCCCGATAAGTGTCTTTTCCAATAAGTGCTATACCCTCTTTTGTCGCTTTGCTAAATTTGGCGGACGGTTTGCCACCTGAAACTGTGCTCACAAGTGCAAGCACCTTGTTTAATTCGTTTTGATTCTTTGTTATTTTACTGGTAATGGCATTGACGGCTGCTCCAATATCTTCTGAATTGAGTGTGAATTGTTTGACTCCTTTGTGGTCTTGAATGATTTTGTTCAGTCTAGCTCTTACCTTATTAAAGTCGGTTCCCCAGCCTCTACCTGTTGAAGCAAATGCTTTCCAATTGGACATTTTAATAAGCAAATCAAGAAGTGATTTTGAAGGCGCATTTTTCTTTAAGTAACGTTCTATTTGTTGTATGGCATAATTGAAAGGAAATTCTGAAATGTTGAAATATATCTTTTGCTGCCCTAATCGTTTATAAATTTCTTGAAAAAAAAGAAAAAAGGAAGACCATTCCTCTTCGGTGTAATTCAAGTTTTTTCTCATTAAGGCAGACATGAAAATTGGAGCAGTACGAACTTCCCTTTCCAACCGTTCTCTTTTTTTAGTGTACTTTTTATCCTGCCATCTATATTCCTGATAATCCTGGACTTCTAATATTCGAAAATAACTATAGCCCAAAAGGTCATAACAAAGCTGCTTTATTTCTTTAGCAGGAAGTTCTTTTAGTGTATCAAGTGTAGCCGCCCCTTTTAAGGCGTTGGTACTATATATATCCTTGCCTACCTCTTTTCTGATGGCCCGTAAATAGTTGTCAATTTCTTCCAAGCGTTGTAAGACTTCTGGGCTTTGGGTATCTATGTTCATGGTCGTTTTAGTTTTAGTTTTTGTTATCGTTTTTTCAACCCCCAACCAATTGAGTCAGCTTAATAAATGAAACTTCGGCATCGGCATTTACCCATACTTTTTGGTCTAAGGTTTCGACCTGTTCATCGTTTACCAAAATGAAAAAGCCATTTTTCTGAAAAGCATCTAAAGCGATGTAAACTTGTTTTTCGATATCAATCTTAGTTTTCTTAGATTGATTTGTTTGATTGAGGCGTTTTTCCAAATTAGTGGGCGCAACCAATCCATGTCGATATGTTTTAATCCCTTTTTCGTAACGTTCCACCTCTATACGGATTCGAGCTTCGATAAGTTCTTGAACAGTAATGTGCTCCGATTCAAATTCGAGCAGTAGCTTATTTAGTATTTCGCCTGTTGCGGTTTCATCTTTGATTTGTAAAGTGTGCATTTTGTAACTTTTTTTAATAAGATTGATAGTATCAGCCCAACATATAAGCATCAATTTAAGGATATTCCTATACTCTTGCAGGAAGGATTGATAAGTGCGAGGAAAGGATTGATATTTGAGCAGTCTTATGTTAATTCTGTACAATCTAATTCAAGCAAACTACCTTTCGTAGCGTATGTCCAACCTGCTGCTATTGCTTTTAGAATACACTTCCGAATAAGGCTTGGTGTAATTTGCGTTATTTTCTTTGGTTCATAGCCCCCACCCGACCTGGCAAAATCTATTTCAGCCCATAATACTTGCCCACCTTCTACTGCCTGAATAGCGATGTGCAAACAATCATCATGTCCTTCATTATGTGATATTTTTTTTCTTACTTTCCAGTAGAAAGGAATATCGTTTACGGTTATTTTTCGCTGTCCTTTTTTTGATATTGCCATGTTTTACGGTTGGTTTGTTATTTAAATTTCAGGATGTTTTTCAAACACTTTTAAGACCTCCATGCAATAGCTTCGTTCATTGATTGCATTTTGTTTTTCCTATGTTTATTTATTCCACCCAAACCAAAAAATTCTTCTGACAATGCCCTGTTACAAAATCCAATAGCCCCAATATTTTTTCTTCTTTTGTTTCCGTTCCTTCAAATGCTGTTCGAAGCTCTTCCAGAACGGTATAAGCACCCCTTTGTCGCCCACCTGCCTGCTTAAATTGGACAAGATAGGGGCTCAACTGGAAACAATCTTTTGTTGTATTCAATTCCTGTAAAATCGTTGTTTTTAGCCATTGGACTTGTGTCATTCTATCTATTGTATTAACGTTTCTGTTTGTGTGTACTTGTACCAAAGGCTTTTAGATTTGAGGCTAATTCGGTTATTTTTTGGAGCTTGGATTTAATGCTTTGAATTTGTTCTTTCATCCTGTTTTAATTGCTTCAACTCAAAAATCAAATAATCTAAATGTGTCTTCCAATCCTCATATAAATCCGACCTTCTCCACAAGGTCACCAGCTCTCTTTCTCCGTCGCTATCGGGACGTTCTTGTTTAATATCTAATAATTGTTGGTAGATATATTCAAAAGATTTTTTGTCTGCTTCGAAATGTGTCTTGAGCTTTAATGCTTTTTCTTTATCCTCATTATCATAGGCTAAAAAACCATTTTCTCTGAACATCAAAAACAGTTCCGCTATTGCTAATATGGTATTGTCATACAAATAATAAATAGCATCTCTATCTTGTCCGAGAAATCCTGCCTTTCTACATTCTGCAATTATTTCACTTAGAGCCATTTTCGTTTTACCAAGATATAGTCCTTCCAGAAAATAAATCACATCTAATCCGCTATCACTTTCGAGTGCTTTTATGCCCCAGTTGCCCATAGGATTTTATTTATTTTTTTACTTTACTCCTCATTGGGTTTGGGTACATTTATTTGAGGCAAGGGAGCCCCTTCACTTTCAGCAACGGCGTAGTGGCTCCATTTCTGGATTTCGTCTTCCCCATAAATAATCATTCGTACAGGCATATCTTTCACATCCATATCACCAAGAATGTATCGGCGCAAGTGTTCCGGTATATTTTCGTAGGCTTCTTTGAGTTCATTTTTCAACTTGACGGTTGGCGTTTCACCTTTGCTTGTATGGCTATTGTTTCGTCTTTCATTTGTTCCTCTTTATTTTTCCTAATTTATGCATAAAAACGATTTTACATGGGTTTAATTAATAAGTGTAGGATGTGAGTTTATATCTGTATTTTTTTATGCGATAAAGCCTTTTAAGGTTCCTAAGGAACACGAACAGTTATTCTACAATCAATATGGTTTTTCTAATGTCATTAATGGTAATGAAATAAAGACCAGCAGTGAAATTTTGGGTATTAATATCAATACTTGTCGCATGGTCGTTATTGTACTCACTAAACAGAAGACCTTGGCTGTTGAATATTTGAATAGCAGTATTAGCTTTTAGCCCAGTAATGGTAAAATCGGCACCTCTATGGATTGGATTCGGAAAAATTTGCGGGGCTGCCTTTTCTTCTAATCGTACATTTTCTGATGATGT
This sequence comes from Caprella mutica, assembly GCA_947561585.1. Taxonomy (NCBI): domain Eukaryota; kingdom Metazoa; phylum Arthropoda; class Malacostraca; order Amphipoda; family Caprellidae; genus Caprella; species Caprella mutica. Next base: position 26,690 of record CANNZV010004703.1, read on the forward strand.
GACAGGTTCAAGGGCAACAAAAGTAGCTTCTTGCGGCATCCCCTCGTAATATTACTGTCCGGTCACTTCCATTGGATAAAAATACTGTTTCTTCTCGGCCAAATTTGTCCTCATATATTGTTTGATACTGCTTCATTTCCTACTTATTATTTTTAGAATGATTCTCCCATTCCTTCATCACCTCCTTCGCCGCTTCCCTTACCTCAACATCCAGATGATGACAAGCATATTCAACAACTGTTTTCATTGGCTTACCCATTTTTTTCAAAGAAATCAGACAATTGCGCAATTCATGATTTGAATCGTTCTCTTTTGTATCAAAAAAAGACTGATAAGCGTTTTTGATTGCCGCATCATATACCTTATCATCTTCTAATGCCACTAAATGATGTGCGATGTTGGAAAGAACAAAAGCATTGTTGGGAATCCGTAGCAGTAGTTTTTTATAATAAGGCACAAATGATTGATTATTTCCTAAGGCTTGCAATACTCGAATTATATTTGAAACCTCTTCTGTTTCTAAGGCTTTTTTGAACAAAAATTCATAGTCTGATACGGTATTGGATTTTCCTAAATGCCAATATATAATCCCTCGGATAGCAGGAATATCACTTTTACAATACGGCGGCAATAGTGGAATATAGCTAACTTCTGATTTTTCTAAAATATACAATGCAAAGCGTAAATTTTCTTCTGTCTTGATAGTTGGCAATCTTTTTATAATGGGGTCTGCCCATTTACTTTTGTCTTTCGCATAGTAATAAATAGCTTTAATCGCAGGCAGGTTCTTCTTGTCATCTGATGAGGACAATCTATCTAACAAAAATGGAGTAGCTATCTCAAATTGAAATTTAGAGAGGATACTTAACATTAAATTTTCTTCTTCTTCAACAAGTGTGGTGCGTTGTAATTTTTCTTGTAAGTAGTTGGCATTTGCTAAAGAAATTGCTGGCAAATCAAACATGGCCAACAGTATTTCTGAACTTTTAGATTGTGTAGAAAATGCCGCTCGTAATTTCAAAAATAAGTCCGATTCATTACCTGCCATTCTATATCCAAACCAACTATTCGCTTCAAATAATTTACCGCTTATTACTTCGTCCAACCAACGTTCATACCAATCCAAAAAATTATTTTCATAAGTAAAAGAAGGTGGAAATTCTGAAATTTCCGAATTGAGATTGAGTACTTTTCCTTTATATTTTCCGTTTAGGACAAGCGCATGATAATTGCCACAACCTTGAGTGCCAACACTTAAAATCCCACTAAATACTTTCCCCTGTTCTCTATCATAATCTTCATCAGGAATATCATCTTGCTGGGCTAAATGGGTGAGTGCATTCCAATCTTCCTCAGACATCTTGGGATATAGTTGACAATCCTCTTTTAGATATTTTCCTGATGCTTCAAAAATTAAATCATCCATGCCAACGCCTAAAGGATAGATGCCATAAAAGGGTCCTGCTGCTGAATTAACGACAGATGAACCACCATTTCCAATTTCTAAAAGAAAACATTTATAAGAAGCAGGAAGCGATATTTGATGTTTTTCCTCAAAGACTTTTATGACTGATGTGGATACTGGATTGCCAACAATATACTTGTGTTGGTCGGCGCCAAACACATCCAAATCTTTATCTGCTTTCCTCGCTTGTATTAGTTTTTCTTTTATCCTTTTTATTTGTTTGGTAAACATTAGTATTGTTTTTTTCTTCAAACTCGCTTTTATAAAGTGCCTGCCAATCGTGAATACAGCTTTCATTTATGATGTTCTGTTCTAAAGGCCCTTTTCCGAATATCCCGCCATATAAACTCTCACATTTTGCACATTGATAGTAGGCTTTGTAAATTCCCAAATGATAATCTGGAGATTGATTCTTGATGCCATAGTTATATTTATAAAGTTGGTAAAACACAAAAATGGCATATATCGTAGTAGAAAACATAGCTGATGTTTTCAGGAATATATTTTGGTCATCAGCGAACAAGTAATATTCAATCAAAAAACACAAAAAAAGAAATCCCCCCAATATCAAACTATAAATAATCGAAGTCAGTTGTAAGTAACCTTTTTTACTATCCGAAAGGTGCTTCATCATTTCTTCTAAGCTTGGTTCTTCCATGAGCAAATTTATTAGTTAATAGCTAATTGTCAACTGCAGAGAATAATTCCTACTCTTGAGATGCAAATTGCGCTTTTATTATTAAAAGTTGTTCGCTTATTTTCCCCAGCCAGCCTCATTAGAATACGTCTCATAAGAAACGCTATGAAGGTAGTCCCAATCTTCGCCCGTTTTCAGTTCAAAAGCATTTCTGGCAATCCCAAGAAGTGCTTCAAATTCTAAATCATCAGGAAATGTTTTGGGTTGATTCAATACTTCTTCGTAGTTGTTTTTTCCGTTGACGACCACGGCACATCTACAATATAAAAACCAATCAACCGAAAAATATTTGCCTTCTTCATAGGCTTCCTCTCCAATTTCTTTAGCATGTGCCATCGTATCAAGCGCATATAATTGTTGACTCATTATTTCTTCAAATGTCTCGATATTCTTAACTGTCATTTGAGATAAAGCTTGTACAGCAGGCTTGATAACCGCATCGTCGTCACCCGTTTTTTTCCAATTCAGTAAGCCAATAATTCTCCAAAAAAGGGCCTCGTCCATTTTCATAGCAGCCCAATCTGGTTTTTCATATCCTGGAGCTGTTCCTTCTTTATAGCCTTTTTTAAGTTTAGACTTGACGAGCTTTGCTATTTGTTTTTTGGCAGTTGCTTCATTGCCACAGTCTTTTTCGGTGCTGCGTGCTACACTCCCTACTCGTCCATTAGAAGTGATGTAGCCAGTACCCTTGAGTTCGATTGTCCAGAATTTATTGGACTTGTCGTCTTGATAATATAGTTCGTGTTTCATCTTATTTTTTTCTTTTAAGTCATCCCTTCAATTAATCGAAAAAACGGGGTCATTGTCCCTTTAATATTTTTCATTTCCAGATGAATGGTAAACTGTTTCGAAAGTGCTGCAAAGTCTCTTTGATTGGTTTTTTCTACAAAACTTTTTGCATAACCAAAAGCTATTTCTTGCATTGAAATCAAAGGCGATTGTTTTTAAACTTTAAAGGTTGTTGCTATTTTATTATCCAAACAGAATTGAAATACTTTTTTAGCTTTATCTACTTGATTTTCTTCAAGAAAATAAGTGCCACATAAATTAATATTTTGATGCAAAGCAGGCTCCTTTTTATCTAACAAAAAACCTGCTTTGAATGCTTCTAAAGCTTTGTCGGTCTCTTTGGGTACAATCCTAATATAACATAAACCTAAGTCATTGTAACTCCTCATTTTTCGATTATCCCAAGTATGTGTTGGGATTGTTTTTTTGATAATAAGAATAGCTTCTTCGTAGGCATTTTTCTTCATCAAATTCTCAGAAATTTGCGTGTAATTGTGTGCCTGCATATCCGTGTGTTCGATAAATTTTAATGCATATTCACAAGCTTTTCCATATTTTTTCTTTTTAAAATACTGCTTATACAGCACCTTAAAAGTATCTGTATTAATAGCTGATTTTAAGCTATCTTCTAAAATAGCCATCCCATCTTTTTTGAGTTCTTTAGCAACTGATATGATTTTCTCTTGTACAGAGCCTTCCCAACCATTTTGATTAGCAAGAATAGATTTTGTATAAAATGCTAAGGCTTTTTCCAAATCTTCTTTTGCCCCCATATCTCTATATAAGGAAGCTATATCGGAGTAGTCTTTTGGTTCAATTGCATTCTTCGCTATCAATTTATTATAAAAATCGAGGCTTAATTTTGGATTTCTATGTTGATTTCCTACGGCTATCTTTTTTAGGAGTTCCAAATTTTCAGGGAAGGCTGCGTGCCCTTCCATTAAGTATTGATTTCTTTGTTCAAAATCTGGTTTTGTCGGTACTGTTTCGTTTTCGATTAAAGCCAAGTACAAGTCAGGACTCGCTTTTTCTCTTAATTTTTGAAGCAATTCATTGTGGGTGGTTTCGTATTTTTGTTGTTGTTCCCTTTCGTAAATAGCGTCTTCATCCTTGGGGTCTGGATAAAATTGATACTGCCATTTGTCAAAAGATTTTTTATATTTTTTGATTGCTTTTTTGACCAATTTATTGACCTCTTCATTATCTTGCACTTTCCAATCTTTGACTGGCGTGATGCCCAATGTTTCTTTCATCCATTTTCTGAAGGTCAGAAAATTGGGTCTGTATTTTAGTGCATCTTCGAAGAATTCCTCCTCTGTTTCAAAATCATCTTTGTCGTACATATCAAAATAAAAACGTCCATCCATACACTCTTGTCCAAAGCTCAACATTTTGATAAGGTCTTTAATATCAGATGCCAGCATACAAATTTCGCCCTCACTTCCATAGTAAACGATAGGTGCTTGATTGACATCTGTGTTTCCATCTTTTAGCCAAAAAGCGTATCGTGCGCCTGTCCCATCAGCACCAGCAAAGACTTTCATCGATTCAGCATATTCTTTTATTTTCTCCTCAGGCACCTCATCCAGCCAAGATTCAAAAAAGTCATCCTCATTTTCTTTTATAAAAAATGACACGGCATAACTTTCTACACCATATTCATCGTTAAACTTTTTAAGTGCTTCGTAGTAGTTGATTGCTGGTGCCTTCGTAGGTTTTTCTACACGCCCATTTTTGTCCTTATCCTCCTCTACTTCCTGATACCCCTTTTTCATTTTTTGAGCAATCAATTTATTGGCTTCTTTGAGTGCTTTTTCGGCATTATCGAAGGTTTTCGTTTTGGATTGACCATCCGTTCCTATTTTACCATAGGTGACGGTGAACTCCTTTTCAGAAACTTCTATCTGCCAAAATTTCTGTGACTTTTCATCTTTGTATGCTAAATATTTTTTCATTGGAGTGTATTTTATTTTGTGATAAACTCAATTTAAAGAACTTTTGAGAGACACTTCTTTGTAATTGAGAATTGTAGCATATCAATTGATATTCGAAGCCCTTTCTTTGAAATAGCCATTTTTTTAAACTTCTTTTTCCTGTTTGGTCATCCATTCTTGAAATTTCGGAGTATTGTACGTGGTTGCATAAGTATCTTTAATCACTTGAATCACACTCGCCTTAGTTGCTTCGTACCAATCGCTATTTATCATCTTATCCAACCACTCATACAGTTCCTCATAATCGTGCAAATCTTTTTGACCATTTTTTCTAATAAGTGGCAATTCCCATACTTTTAATTCTGCTTTGGTCACAAAAATATTGAAATTTGGATGTAGCTTTTCTTGAGTTTCTGCTTTGGTTTTATAAGTAAGGAGTGGTAGAAATTTTTCTTTGAATAAGGCTCTCTCTGCCTTCAGAAGTTCTTTTGCTTTTTCACCCGTTATCGCTTTGCCATGTTCTTCTTCATAAGCATCTGCCAACTCATACAACATATTTTCTAATTCTTCTTCGGGGTCATCATCTTCGCAAATCCAGCCACCACAAAATTCAATTTCGTTTATCATTCTACAAACAAAATCGTTCAAACTATTGGCTAAATATTCGGTACCGCCTTCACTGTCTAACATTACAATCGGGGCTTCTCCTTCCAAGCCTGGATAGTGCCAAAAGGCATAAGCGCCTCCTGCTCCATCCACACCAAAGTTAAAAAATTGGTCTTCGATATGTTCTCTTAAATCCTCACCAAAATTTCTTTCCAGATATTCGCTTTCTTCTTCATAGAATTCAATACTATGAAACGTACAAAGGTTATAAATATGAAATTCGCTTCCCCATTTCTTGAAGAAGTCTACTATTTTTCGGTTTGTATTACTTATCTCTAACATTGTGCTTTTTTTTTAAAATTGCTTTAAATAAAAATTCAGGCTTATTTGTAAGAATCCAAATCAAAACTCCAACACATTCCACCTTAGCCAAAAGCAAGTAATCTATCTTTATATAATAAAGCCCACATTCCATGCTCATCATCCCAAGAAACAGCAAAGTATAATTCTAAAAAGCAACTATCTGCTAATTCTCTTTGTAAACTCACACTTATCAACTTTACATTATTGGTTTACCATTGTGGTTTACCTATGGCTTCAAAGTGAGTGACTTGAGTCCCGCTTACTTGTTCAGAAAGTAAGCCCTCGATGTTGTTTATTATTGTTTCAAAAGGCTGTTCAGCCAACCACTCAAACATGTGTTTGGTACTTTGTAATGATTCTATGTTTATTGATTTTGTCATCGTATCTTTATCTTATGGCTTAATTTAATTTCAAAATTTACTTCATTTTTTTAAGCATCTTCAAGCTCTTCTTTTTTTCATATTCAAAATTAGCAATACAAAATTCCAGTATTTCTACTGCTTTTTTAAATCGATATTTTTGGTGTAAAAACTTACCGCAGAGATACATATTTTGGTGCATGGCTACTTCGTCCTTGTCATATTCGTAGGCCGTTTTAAAATTGATATAAGCACTATCGTAATCTTCCAAACGTAAATAACACAAGCCTAATGAATTATATGACCTTAGTTTATCTTTACCTTCAAATTCCGCTCTGTCTAAATAAAAGGCATAGATTGAAATAGCTTCTTTGTATAGGTTTTTATCGAAAAATATTTCGGCATTTTTGGAATGATAACTTATTGGCTCCTGACTATGTTTAATGTATTCGATGTAGTTTTTTGCAGCTTCTGCATAGTTTTCATTTTTGAAATTTTCCTTCCAAAGGTGTTCATGTTTTTGCTCTTTATCCAAGGCAAGTGCCTTTTCAAAATGTTGCTTTGCCAATGTCTTATCCGATTCTTTTTCATAAATCTTACTCAACAATAAGTGCGCATTTGCCAATTCTTTATCCTCCATTGTCTGTGGCAGAATAGTGTGAATTAGTTTTTTAGAAAGTTGTAATGAATCTGTTTTATATCTCTTTTTCGCACCTTTGGATTCTTCAAATAAACCATCAGCTGTCCTTATTATTTCCTGGGGGCTGTAATCTGAAATATTTGAAAAAACAGGCTCGAATAAATCTTTAATTTTCAGTTTCTCCTTAGCTAATTCGCCTTCGCTAATGTCATAAACAAATTCACTTATGAACGCAGCTCCTTTTATTAAATAATGAATGGCTTTGTCGTATTCTTTTTGTTGTTTGAAATGATTATAAAAGACAGCAAGATGTTTTCCATCAGCAAACTTTAGTGCAATATCTATCTGGTTTTTATATAAAAAACACCAGATAATATGAATGTCAATGTGTTTTGCATCTCTCCAATTGGTTAAATTGGTATCTGCTAAAAAAGCTTTTTGGTTATCGTAATAATCTAAAGCTTTTTGGTATTGTTCGGCTTCAATATAAAGTCTGATTATGTTTTGCTCAACCAGCTTTATTTTTACTTCTTTAGAAATATTTTGATAAACTTCCAAGGCATTAAAATTACCTTTTTCAATAATATCAGGTAATGCCCAGATGTCTGTATTTGGGTTGTTTTCTTTTATTAAATGCTTTACAAAATATTTTAAGGCTAAATCGTATTCCTTTTTATCTGCATGAGCACTACTTAAGAAACCAGAATTGTCTACCTCTTGAAAAGTTTGTTCTATTTTTTCATACAATGCTATCCTTTTATCTAAATTTGAATAAGAGAAAACCAATGTCATATATTGGTCTAAAGTCGGATTTAATAACACCGCTTTATCTATTGCTGCATCAATTTCAAGACTATCTTTTTCCCTATCCAATTCGTAAATAATCTTTAGATAGCGTTTTACGGTTGGTTTTTTAGCCAGCATTTTTTTAGCCGTCCCTAATTTTTTATTACTAAATTGTTTCTCAATTTTTTTAACTTCCTTTTCGTTACCTAAAGTGAAATAAGAATGAGTAGAACAATCTATTCCCAACTCACTCCATTCTATGGTATTGTTTTTAGCATCCGTGAAAAACGTCTTTAATAAGCGTTTAAAGTCAGCACATTCTTCACCCAATTTTAATACTTCTTCCTCAGCATCTACATCACTCATTTCAATTACTTCTGCGGGTTCAAATAAGAAAGAATCCAAGGAATATTTGTCTAAATGGTCTTGGAATATTTCCTCCAACTGGCTTAGTTCTTCATTATCAAATAAATTTTCTTTTTGTAGCTTTTTAAAAAAAGTATTTAAGCGTTTTCTTCCTTCTACCGCATTACCAGCTATGGCATGTCTATTTTCAAATATTTGCGAAGGCACACGTTGGGTATTACTACTTACAAGAATTTTATAAATAATAGGTAGTTGATAATTTTGCTCAGAGATGTCGAAAAACTTTACTGGTTTCCCATTTTCATCTACATTAAAACTGTATAAATAACTTCTATTTGCCATTTTGTTTTTTTAATTCTGAATTAACGTCAAACTTCATAAACACTTAAATTATCGAAACTCCAGAAATAATATGTTCATCAAAAGATACTTCTATCGCATGGTCGGTAAACATTTCAGAAGCTTCAAAATAAAGGGCAGCAGCCCCTATTTCATCATATAGCGTGATAGAAGGATTGACTAAGAATGCCATGAATTTTTCTTTGGTCAAGATGCCTATTCCTTCATCCAACCAAGTTTCATTGTACAATTTAAGCAACTTATCAACTACAGCTATTTTTGCCTTAGGTATCTCTTTGATGATTGCTTTAGCAAAAGCTTGCCCCTCACCTGTAACTTCGTTGTTGAATAAATAAGGTTCATCAAATGCATGAACTTCATATCCATCTATTTTTAATTTTATATCTGACATGGTTCTTCTATTAGTCTTAGTATTTTACTCAATATTAAATTTTATAAAACTCTTTAGCTCCTTTATTATTTCCATAGAAAGCGACAAACCTACCTGCCAGGTTTCGTCATCCTGTCCAATCAGCATGGAAAGACTTTTATCTTTATTTGTACACCAAAAAATAGGATGACTTAAACAAGTTCCTGCTTTTATGGATGTTCGTTTATCCCAATCTGCTGTTTCAATATCCGCTATCAAGGCATAGCTTTCAGCTTCGGTCATTGTAATATGTAATTCTATTTCTTCAGTCGAAATGACGACTCGTATAGTATCATCATTTCTTTGCATCAAAAAATCAGCTATTAGCATCTATCTCCTTTTAATAGTTGAACGGTCAATAGCAGAATAAATGCGCGCACTAATATCCTTAGCTCCACCAAATTTTAATCCTTTATAATTTCGGATTTCACCACTGGATATTATCCACATATACGCTTCTATTTTATTTTTGATTACCTCGATTGACCGAGACCGAAAACATTCATATAGTATGCCTTCTGTGAAATTCCCTTTGGCAACATACAAGTTAACAAAATCATCTGCTGAAGCGCCATATTCCATTGGCAATACTTCAATAATAGCGGCGACTTGCTTAGAGGTAGGAGCTATTTTAAAACGAATGTTCAGTCCGATAAATTCGAAATAAGTGGCTTCGCCTGCTCCAAAAAATGGAAATTTATAATGCATCTTGTTTATATTTTAATTGGTTCAACAAACATTCTTTCTCCTCAATATCTGTACGTACCTCCAAAAAAGTAGGTTGATAAAGGCTGCCTCCTTTGTAGGCATACAAATATCGGACTTCGATAATTGCTCTTTCTTTAGGGATTTCTTTATTGACAGAAATGGTCACATTGCCAACAAACACTTCTTTGCCGTTTTCTAACAAAGCCATTCCCACACTCCGTTTGTCATTCACTTTTGAAACGATGACCGAGGCGGTATCATAAAATTTGAATTTCATTTGATTGCCACCACTATTCGGTCGTCCTGCATGGTAATGGGCGTTGTGCTTTTTAAAAACAAGACCTTCTGAACCCGTAGATTTTAATCTTTCTGCCAAGGCTGCCTTTTCACTTGCTGACTTTGAAGTCGGCACTATCTTTATAGCCGATCCTAATTCCAGTTGGCAAAGCAATACATAACGTTCCTGGTACGTTTTTTCCATTATATTTATTCCATCCAAAGACAACAAATCAAATACAAATAATTCGTCACCAATAGCTTCTCCATCAATAATAAAAGTGCGTTTGGATTTGTCGGCACTATCCTTAATAGTTTGTGGTGCGCCTACAGAAAAGCCTTTTCTATTGATAGCGGTCAGTTCTTCTGCTTTTTGGATTAACATTCGTTTGCCATCCATTTTTTCTTGTGCCCACCAGTCCTCCTTATCTATGTATTCTTGTAAGCGTTCTTCTTCGATAGGATTGAGTAACTGACAATGGATGCCTGTTTTTACCTTATC
>CANNZV010004704.1:0-36935 GCA_947561585.1 Caprella mutica
GTACTATCAGAGGAAAGAGTCACTGTGATGATGTATTATCTGAGAAAAGAGTCACTGTGATGATGTACTATCAGAGAAAAGAGTCACTGTGATGATGTATTATCAGAGAAAAGAGTCACTGTGATGATGTACTATCAGAGAAAAGAGTCACTGTGATGATGTACTAACAGAGAAAAGAGTCACTGTGATGATGCACTTTCAGAGAAAAGAGTCACTGTGATGATGTACTATCAGAGAAAAGAGTCACTGTGATGATGTACTATCAGAGAAAAGAGTCACTGTGATGATGAACTATCAGAGGAAAGAGTCACTGTGATGATGTACTATCAGAGGAAAGAGTCACTGTGATGATGTATTATCAGAGAAAAGAGTCACTGTGATGATGTACTATCAGAGAAAAGAGTCACTGTGATGATGTATTATCAGAGAAAAGAGTCACTGTGATGATGTACTATCAGAGAAAAGAGTCACTGTGATGATGTACTATCAGAGAAAAGAGTCACTGTGATGATGTACTATCAGAGAAAAGAGTCACTGTGATGATGTACTATCAGAGAAAAGAGTCACTTTGATTATGTACTATCAGAGAAATGAGTCACTGTGATGATGTACTATCATACAAAAGAGTCATTGTTATGATGTACTATCAGAGAAAAGAGTCACTGTAATGATGTACTATCAAAGAAAAGAGTCGCTGTGATGATGTACCATCAGAGAAAAGAGTCACTGTGATGATGTTCTATCAGAGAAATGAGTCACTGTGATGATGTACTATCATACAAAAGAGTCATTGTTATGATGTACTATCAGAGAAAAGAGTCACTGTAATGATGTACTATCAGAGAAAAGAGTCGCTGTGATGATGTACCATCAGAGAAAAGAGTCACTGTGATGATGTTCTATCAGAGAAAAGAGTCACTGTGATGATGTACTATCAGAGAAAAGAGTTACTGTGATGATGTTCTATCAGAGAAAAGAGTCACTGTGATGATGTACTATCAGAAAAAAGTCACTGTGATGATGTACTATCAGAGAAAAGAGTCACTGTGATGATGTACTCTCAGAGAAAAGAGTCACTGTGATGATGTGCTATCAGAGAAAAGAGTTACTGTGATGATGTACTATCAGAGAAAAGAGTCACTGTGATGATGTTCTATCAGAGAAAAGAGTCACTGTGATGATGTACCATCAGAGAAAAGAGTCACTGTGATGATGTACTATCAGAGAAAAGAGTCACTGTGATGATGTTCTATCAGAGAAAAGTCACTGTGATGATGTACCATCAGAGAAAAGAGTCACTGTGATGATGTACTATCAGAGAAAAGAGTCACTGTAATGATGTACTATCAGAGAAAAGAGTCACTGTAATGATGTACTATCAGAGAAAAGTCACTGTTATGATGTACTATCAGAGAAAAGAGTCGCTGTGATGATGTACTATCAGAGAAAAGTCACTGTGATGATGTACTATCAGAGAAAAGAGTCACTGTGATGATGTTCTATCAGAGAAAAGAGTCACTGTGATGATGTACTATCAGAGAAAAGTCACTGTGATGATGTACTATCAGAGAAAAGAGTCACTGTGATGATGTACTATCAGAGAAAAGAGTCACTGTGATGACGTACTATCAGAGAAAAGAGTCACTGTGATAATGTACTATCAGAGAAAAGAGTCACTGTGATGATGTAGTATCAGAGAAAAAAGTCACTGTGATGATGTACTATCATAGAAAAGAGTCACTGTGATGATGTACTATCAGAGAAAAGAGTCACTGTGATGATGTACTATCAGAGAAAAGAGTCACTGTGATGATGTACTATCAGAGAAAAGAGTCATTATGATGATGTACTATCAGAAAAAAAGTCACTGAAAAGATGTACTATCAGAGAAAAGAGTCATTATGATGATGTACTATCAGAAAAAAAGTCACTGAAAAGATGTACTATCAGAGAAAAGAGTCATTATGATGATGTACTATCAGAAAAAAGTCACTGAAAAGATGTACTATCAGAGAAAAGAGTCATTATGATGATGTACTATCAGAAAAAAGTCACTGAAAAGATGTACTATCAGAGTTAACAGTATAAATTATTAGTTTTTTAATTGTATAGTAAATGTACTTGGTACTTCTAAGTACTTTAATAAGTACTTGGTACTTGTACTTTGAAAGTACTTTTATATTTGAGTACTTGGGCAACTACTTCAAGTACATTGATTCACGAGTACTTGTACTTAGTACTTAAGTACTTTCGATGTACTTTTCGCCCATCTCTGCCCCTAAGACTTATGGGACAAAAATTCGGCTTGTGGACAGAGTAACTTACCTCGGAGTGACCCTGGACTCGAAGCTGAGCTGGATCCCCCTACATAAGTCTACTAAAGCCAATAGATGCCTCCTACTGTGTAGGCGAGCAGTTGGACAGACCTGGGGGCTTTCTCCGAAGGTCATGATGTGGATTTTCACCACCATGATTCGACCTATTATGAGCTACGCTGTTACGGTTTGGGTGGCAGGGCTGAAGACTCAAACATGCGACCTGAAGCTGTCCACACTGCAGCGGAAGGCTTGTATTGCCGTTTCATCGGCCTATCCTGGAACGCCCGTAGCCGCACTAGAGATGCTCCTCGGCCTGCCACCTCTGAGACTTCCTTTCTCAAAGGGACAGCGGTGTCAGGTTCTTACCGATTGAAGCAGGCGGGTTTGTGGAGGGGTGGTTACATCAAAGACACTTTGGCTCATCAGAGCTATGTGAATTGGTGCGACAGGAACTCCAGGGACCTACCTGTTCTAGCCTTTCCGGGAGACCTATGTAGCCCTCGGTTAAATCTACAAGTGAGATTTAAGACGAGTACTGTGGCCCCCGACCACACAGTGGAAGATTCGACTGTGGCCTGTTTTACAGATGGCTCTAAGCTTGAATCTGGCAGAACAGGTGCAGGAGTACACTTCCCTGGTAGGAATGATACTGACCTAGTTGTATATCTAGGTTATCACTCCTCCGTTTTCCAGGCAGAGATATTGGCGATCACTCTGGCAGCAGAGAGACTGACCAGCATCATTTCCGGGGAACCTGATGTGGAGAGAGTTATCATATACTCAGATAGCCAAGCGGCAAACAAAGCCGTGGTTAGTTTAAGGACCAGGAGCCAAACGGTAAACCGATGTGTAAATGCCCTGAACTCTCTGGGGCAGCTGGCTGATGTCACTCTTCAGTGGGTTAAGGCTCACGTTGGTACCATTGGTAACGAAACCGCCGACTTCTTAGCTAAGGAAGCAGCTAAGACCTCATGTGAAGGACCCGAACCCTTTCTGCCAGTGCCATATAGTGCATGTAAACTTTCTGTTTACCGGTGGATTGCGGATAATTCTAGAAGAAGATGGACCAACCTATCTTCTTGTAGACAGACCAAAGAGCTCTTCAAGCAGCCTCTGGATAGGAGAGGCTGTCTGAGACTCTTGTCGTTGACTTTAAGGAAACTTCGTCTTACCCTGCAAATTTTAACAGGGCACGGAAACTTTGGTTCCTATAACAGTATTACTGGAAAATGGACCAATGACTCTTGCCGACGATGTGATCTTGCCCCAGAGACAAGGACTCATATTCTTGAAGAATGCCCTTCTTATCACAGGACCAGGGACTCTACTCTGGATGGATTTCTAACGGACCTCCACAGAATTAGTAGGACTTTCAGCTTCTCGCATCTTTCTACCTTTCTTGAAAGAATTAGGAGGCTGGAGGATTTCAACGACTAGTCTCTAGATCGGTTCAATGGTGATTTAGTACAGATGGACCCACCCGCGGCCTCAGAGTTCACCCGCTTTCACAACGGCGAGCGGGGATCCTCTCAATAATAATAATAACAACAATAATAAATAATAATCCAATAATTGACCAACTACCTACTAGAGTTCTAAGTATAATTTTTATTTATTTATTATGACATGCATGAAATTATTAATAAATAATTTAAAGTATATAAGTAATCTACGAATAGGTTTTTGAGTCCGACTATAAATTCAAGATAAGAATTACTTCGCTACAGTTGACCATTTTTGCACCTATCTATTACAAGTACCACAAGATGATAACACACATCAGAAAAGTTATCTATTTAATACAAATGTTTTTCAATTAATGTGAAATATGTAAATCACTTCATGTTATACTACATTGAAAGAGCATTACTGTGTTAGTTTTGAGTTAGAACTTTATTAAACTAACAAGAATAATTTATACTTTATAACTCCTTAAGTATCAATGAGTTTTATAAATATAAACTTTAAAAAACTGCAAGTATCGGTATCGGCATTTTTTAAAGTAACGGTATCGGCACTTGTTGAGAAGTATCGGTATCGGAAAGTATCGGTATCGGTTGATTCTGTAAAGTATCGGTATCGGCGAAAAATTTGGAATCGTCCCATCCCTACCATTAACTGAAAACAATTGTCCTACTTGGAAGGTACAGGTTAATATGTATCTACTTAGAGAAGGATTAATGTCAATAGTTGATGGGACAGAGACAGCTCCTGCTGATTCAGCAACTCAGGCTATCCGGGATGCATTTAACACAAGGAAAAATTCAGTGACTGTTTGGAATTTTCTACAAAATGTATTTCAGGCAAATACATGGTCCAATAAATTGCGACTGAAGAAGAGGCTTTTCAACCTCAAGCTCACATCAGAAGACAACCTTCGAGCTCATTTGAAGGAATTCACAAAAATCTTTCAAGAACTTGCTGTTTTGGATGAAGCAGTGAGTAATGAAGATTAAGTCATCTGTTTACTCTCCTCACTACCTACTCAGTTCAATGTGATTGTCACAGCATTGGAATCACAAGCAACTGTACCATCTTGGAATGCAGTCACAGAAAATCTCAAACGTGAAGCAATAAAGTTAAGTACACTATATTCAAATAATGTGAACAGAGCATTAAGTGTAGAATCGAACAGAGCTGCAGTTTCAGATTCAGTGAAAAGCAATCAGAGTATTATCTGTTACTTTTGCAATAAAGTAGGTCACATAAAGAAGGACTATTTTAAGCACAAGAATTAAGTGAAACAGTTCAAATCTCAGGCTAATATAGTGGAAGTAAGTAACCTTGTTAGAGGAAACCAATGGTTTAGGGTGATAATTTAATAAATCTGAAATTTAAACTTAAAATGGCATTATTAAAAATGTAAATATCATTAAATATAAACCTGCAATTTAAACTTTAAAAATAGCATTATTATAAATATAAATATGTAATTAAAAAATAGCATTATTATAAATAGAAATATGTAATTAAAAAATAGCATTATTATAAATGTAAATAGCATAGATTGTAAATCTGAAATTTAAGAAATATGAAACATAGTTTACTTCATGGGAAATGTCAAAGTCAGAGTCAGTCTTAATCTAGAAGTGATACAGTGTGGACCTTAAGTTATGTTCTTGGATAAACTTTAATTTGTGTTCAACTAGTGATAATAATTGTGTGGTATTTTTCAGAGACTTAGGTATGATAAGTTGTTGTAGCTATAATTGAAAGTGTTTAACAGTTTAAGGAGTGAAGTGTCTACTCTCTAGCATTTATCAAGACCAGGGTAAGAATACTCTTTTTATATAGTTTAATTGTGATTCATATATTTGTAATAGGATGTATTATTAAATTAGATTATTTCATTTGTTGCAGCCTGGTTTGTGATTATGTGTAGACAACTAATAAATTGAAGCAAATGAAGGATTTTACTTGCATCACCTATCTACTACAATAGTTTTCACCTAACAAAGAATAGTTCAATAAAACAACAATCAACAATAGCATTTATTAACTTCAAGCTGCAATAGACCAATTCATAATTACAACTCTAATGTTCGGGAACACGGCCCCCAACAACCTTAAAACGGACAGATCCATTTATGCTAGTGCTCTCTGTAGCAAAGATATTGGAGATAATTCTTAGATTATAGATTCTGGAGCTACAGCTCATATGAGTGGGGATGACGCACTATGTTCAAACTTTGTACAACTAGAAAAACCTATAACAGTAAAAGTAGGAAACGGGTCTAGTTTGCAAGCTACGGCTGTGGGTAACATTGCTGTTAATCATAAAATACCAGGGGGTAAAAGTAGAACATGCACACTGACCAATGTTTGGCATGTGCTTCAGTTAGCTTTTAATTTGCTATCAGTTTCCAGAATTACCAGTAATAATAAATCGGTTACGTTTGATAATAATTATTGTATATTCATGATAAAGGAGAACTAATTGCTGTTGCCAACTGTGTTGGTAAACTATATGTATTAATTGTTATAGTTCATACAGCTGTGATATCTGTTGATTCAAATAAATTGAATGGTATGTTATGGCATAGAAGGTTCAGTCATTTATGGAAAGATAATATGTGTAAATTGATCCGAAAGGATCTAGTAATAGGTTTTGATACGATACCAATTACTAGATCCTTTCGGATCATTTTACACATATTAAACTAAATGCGATAGAAGGTGTTGGTGAACACTGCTGTAATGGGAAAATTCATAAGTGCTCGTTTCCGATAGGAGGGAGGAAAAATCTTAAACCTCTTGATTTTATTCATTCAGATGTATGTGGTAAAATTACCTCATCATCAATTGGTAATTGCTCGTACTTTGTAACTCTTATTGACCATGCAACGCGTTATACATGGGTATATGTAATAGCAAATAAAAGTGACTTATTTGAGAAATTTGTTGAATGGAAAGTAATGGTTGTTACGGAAGGATAAAGATACTCTAGGGAGAATTTACAGCTTTATTCCGTAAATGATCAACGTCTCTGTAAAGAGGGAAAAACTAACATCAAAATCTATTTTAACAAATACCACAATAATGAAAACCCTAAAAGATAATAACAGTACATTTTAATGGGTTCTAAATTAACAAAAATTTGTTTTTAATTCGCAAAGGTTTAGTTTTTAATTCACAGGAAGATTTAGTTTTTAAAGTCAAAGATTTAGTGTAAATATCACGAAAAATAAACAATTAAATTCATATAGGAAATTGGTTGATCACTAATTTAATACGTGCAAACAAAGTGAGAATTATTGACAAGGAAATATTAAATAGAGGGGCAACTAGGTAAAATAAATTAACTTAAGCAATTGAAGGACTATATGCACTGTTCTCAAATTTTAAACATTCACAGCCTATCTAGATTACACAGGAAGTTTTATATGTAGAATTTAAATCTTAAGAAATTTTGGTCGGCTAAGCCTAGTATACCGCTAATAATTTTACATTAACTATTATTACTGGACTCAATTAAATTTTAAAAATTATAAAGAGACCTTAATAAGATTAGCATTTAATAAAGAATTAATAAATTGGATATGCTAATTTCAACTTCTTAATGAACGACTTAAACTACCTAGAGTAAAATAAATAAAAATAATTTCTAATAAACTTACGAGAAAGTGATTCCATGATGAACAGTAGGATGATAAAACTATAATATAAATATTCCTCAGAAGTAGTTTTGGGTAACTTAATATAATGTGTATATGGTATCACCTACTGCGGGAAGGACAAGAAACTAGAAAATTATTGAATAATGAATAAGAAATAAATAGAACATATTGGCCTTGACACTCCCCCCGTCACAGAGTGACTTCATGTTACTGGAGCTTCAGGCACATGGCAAGATTAGGACTACATCCTGAATGCATCTTCGCAGCACTCTATTAGGCGATAACTTCAGCTGGACGTTTCTTACTAGGCCGTGTTTTCCAGGAAACACAGCATTAACTTTAGCTAGAGGCCACTCGTTGCGGGGAGTAACTTCTCTTAGAAGTACAATGTCTCTAACGGAAAGGCATCTTGATTTCGAGGTCCATTTTCTTCTCTCAGTTAGACCAGCTAACGCTTGACGTTTCCATTGTTTCCAGAATGAGTGTGCTAGGTGCTGCACTCTGCGCAATCGTCTCTTTCCATATGATGCTAGGTCAGACTCTGAAAACTTCTCCACTGGAGGAGGATTAGGGTTATCTCTCAGGGTCAAGAGTTTTGCTGGACACATTGGATAGGGCTCATTCGGATCCCAACTGATTTCCCATAGTGGGGTATTGTTCATAATAGCTGCTGCCTCAGCTATCAGTGTATGGAATTATTCTCTGTTCAGAGTTTGCTTGTGCATGTGTCTAAAGCCCCGTTTACATTGACACTCACATTGGAAGCTCACATCCACGGGCAACGGGCAAGTGCACGCTCAAAAAGAGTCTTGACTGTTCACATTTGAAAAGCGTTTGGCGGGCAGATTGAGACGGTGCGAGAGTTCTACTAGTTGGTATTTAGATTCGATGGCGAGAAGGTTTGCTACACTTGGGGCAGAGTCCCAAGTGTAACAACATGAAATGAAGCAATTAATAGCACCAAACGAAGCGATTGTACATAAATTTACTCTGTTTCATAAATTTCATCAGATTTTTACGATTCGTTGACTTTATTACGCTCCCTGTGGTGCTGGTTCCGTATAGTTTGAATTTCATTTTTAACTTCTTCTCCTTCTCTACCTAATATTAATATTAATAACAAGGAAATTGAATTTAATGAATTTTCGGAAAATTTGGAGCTCTCGGAAAATGTTTGAGTTTTGGAAAATTTTGAGTTTTCGGAAAAAATTCTTGAGCGTGATTGATTTATATATAATATATAAAAACACAATGCTCTTTATTATTGGGAGGGATAATAATATATGTTGTTTAATGTCATTATTGCTCTTTCTCTTAAGATGTACTTTTATATGCTTTACTTGAAGAATTCCATAGCCATTCGTGAGTCCTATATAATTCAATTAGCTGTTCAACAGCAGCTCTACTCGTTGTCAGCCATTTTGCAGAAGCTTCGATGTTTACATCCTCCCCCTGGTGCATCAATGGACTGAGTGAGCCACAGTGAGTGTCACTCAGAGTGTCGAAAAGAATGGCCAAGGTGAATCTTGAAGTGAGCCTCAAGTTGCTCGCTGGTTTGGCCCTCCACTGCGCATTTGCCCGTTGTTTCAACACTCAGAGTGTGCAAAAGAGCCTCAATGTAAACGGGGCTTTAGAGCACCGTTAAGTGCTCTTTTGAACATTTTGATTTCCCATACACCTGCCTGATGACTCGCACCAGGAAATGACTGCTCCCACGATCTACCTGTGTTTTCAAGGTAAGACTTCAGCTCTTCGGTTTTAGGCTTTGATAGGAATTCGTTTCTTACAGGGGTGAAATTCGTACCATGATCGCTTCAGAAATGGAGACAATTCCCCCGAGTTGCCAGAAACCTCCTTAGTGCCAGTTTGAAGGTCGAGGAGTCGAGAGAAGCTAGAGCCTCTACATGTGTTGCTCTGCTTGACATACATGTAGGCAGTAGCACCCAAATTATCTTAGTCCCTTTTGTAGATCGAGAAGTCCTTGCATCGTTTATCATATAGGGCCCACAGACATCTAGCCCAGTAGTAGAGAAAGGTGGACACTGCTCTAACCTATCAGCTGGGAGATTGGCCATCTTCTACTGTTCGAAGCTCCCCTAAGTTTCCGACATTGTACACATCTTGCGAGGAAGTCACGAAGCAGATGGTGTCCTTTATGTATGTGATATCCACTCTCTCTAATAGATGCTTGGGTGATTAAGCGACCTTGATGGTTGCTTAGTGTATGATAGTGAGATATGATACAAGAGGTTAGTTCGTGCTTTCTGGGAAGAAGGATAGGGTGTTTGAGACCGTATTGAAGATCACTATGCTTTAGTCTGCCTCCAACTCTGATTATTGAGTCTTTGTCAAGGAATGGAGAAAAGCTCAAGAAGTCATGGAGAGCTGGAGTCTTTTCTACTTTGTGTTGTAGCGCAGCAAACAGCCCAGGGAATGATTCTCTCTGAGCTTGTAGAATCAGCAGTGTCTTTGGGCTAACACCACGAAGAGAGTTTGCTTTCCTGGCATCAAGTAGCTTTTTACAGAACTTAATTACCATGGCACATATCCTCAACATTTTTGCCCAGTTGCGAGTTTGAACGAGTATTGAGTTGGTAATAGAGTTGGAGCTGGACGCAGTACGGCAGGATTTAGATTCGTATACAGTTTCGGGTAAATCGATCTCAGAGTTAGTTCTGTAGACAGGACGCTGAACAACTTCATCTTCCCACAGGAAAGAAGGTCCTCTGAACCAAGTGGATTTTACGAGCGAATCTGGACTCTGAGGTCTTGAGGCTATGTCCCCAGGGTTTTCGTGGGTTGGTATGTATTTCCATTGTTCAGATTTCAAAGTTTTCAAAATTCTTGAAATGCGGGATGATACATATCTGCTAAATCTCCTCGTTTCATTGTGAATATAATCCAGTATCACTCTGCTGTCACTATAATAGGTTACTTCGTCGATGTATTTGCCATACTCTACTACCATTTGAGCAGTAGATCGGGGTGCCTCATCCGCTGAGCATAGTTCGAGCCTAGGAATCGAGGTAGCATTCCTTGGAGACACTTTAGCGCTTCCCACCAACAAGGATACGTTCACGTTACCTTCACTGTCGATAATCTTCATGTACATTACATGACCAATAGCTACAGTAGACGCATCTGTGAAGACGTGCAGTTCTGTCTTCATTGGAGATGACATATCCGATCTACGAAGACAACGAGGAACTCTTATTTCGGTACAACTAGAAAGATCGTTCATCCAAGTTATCCATGGTTTTGCTATGTCTGGTGCCAATGGTACATCCCAATCAATGGTATTAAATGAATTCTTGTTCTTCGAGATAATTTCTCTTTGTAGAAGTCTACCCGTCAGTATAATAGGGCTCAGAAATCCCAGAGGGATTCCTCTCCTAGTTATCCTTCGACTGGGAAACTCGCAATACATGACGAAATCGTCGGTTGACAAGGACCAAGATATTCCAAGCGTCTTCTGAGTTTGGCACTCATTATTTTTAATGGTGTCTATCTCTGGTGATAGCTCGGACGAAGGAAAGTGACTCATTATGCTTCGTTCACTCGCAGCTATTTTATGCAGTCTAAGTGAATATCTCTAGTGTTTTCCAAGATTTGTATAGCTTCATCAATGCAGTCTGCTCCTCCTAGAAGATCGTCGACATAAGAATTCTCTCGTATGAAGTTGCATGCGAGAGGATACTGTTTGGCGTAGTCGTAGTCGTCTGTGGTTGTGTGAATTAATCCAAAGCAAGCTACAGCCGGTGAGGATCTATTCCCAAAGTTATGGACCCTGCTCCTGTATTCAACTATTGGGTTATTAGAATTGTTCTCCTTCCACCATAAGAAACGCAGGTAGTCGGAGTCAGATTTCGTAACATTGAAAGAGTGATACATGCACTCTATGTCTGCAGAGAATCCAAGTTTTCCGTGTCGGAAGCGAGTGAGTACTCCTATTATCTTATTTTTTACGTCTGGTCCCTGATAGAGGACATCGTTTAGGCTTATTCCGTTGTAGGACGCTGAGCTATCGAAGACAATTCGGATCTTTTATTTCCTTTTATGAGAGACTGGAAAGACTGGGATGAAGTTCTTGCCGTTTGACAATTCTGAGGTGGGTACCAGTTCTACATGATTTCGTTCCATGTACTTTTGCATTTCCTTAGTTGCCAAAGAGAGCTTGTTTTCTTTTTCTTCAGAGAGGTTAAGGTACTCTTGGTTCTGTTAAAAACTGCAGTTCTGTTGTTTGGAAGTTCAAGGTTATGTTTCAGGGGTAAGGGAATCTCCAGTTTGTTCTCTTCGTTGTTCATCCGAATGCCACTGGATACGATGTCTAAGAAGGCCTGATCCTCTCTTGATAACCCAGGAAGGTCATCGTCTTTAAACTCTGCAAATGTATCGAAAGGTGGAGTTGGCAGATTAACCTGCATCTTGTCGAAATATAAATCAGCTTTGAAGTGTTCATGAAGATTTGAGGATGCCTTTGTCTTCAGAGACTTTGCATATGGAGTAGCTGAAGAGTTGTTGGGACAGACAGGTCCCACTAAAGCCCATCCCAAAGCAGTCTTGTGTACAAAGGGATATACGTTGCAAAATTGTTTAGTCTTCATCGCCTCGCCACAATCTGCCCCGATCAACAGCAGAACTTACAAGGAAGAGTCTACTTTTGGGAAGTGGCGTGCAAGACTCCGTATGTGTGAATGAGAGGCAACGATGGAGGGAGATGCAACCTTGTGAGAAGAATATGGTATATTATCGTTGCTCAGTGTAGGTGGAAGCCTTATCCATTCTTGTTCTGCGACTCGTCTGACACTAAGACTCTCCACTAGTTTGCCATTCACGAAAGTTTGCAATCCCGACATGGTAGAGAGAACATAGTTTTGCATAACTGTAGTTTGCTTTCAAGTAATCGATCAGGGATGGATGACAAAATGTAGTGTCAGACGGCTCGTCTAAGATTGCCAAGCATTTCAGCTTTTTGTCAGATTCTGACTTCGACCAATATGGTTTTAGAGCACACACTTTTGGAGTGTTGTGACCCAGAAGCGTTAATGCAGTTAGTTTTGGTTTGGTAAGGTTGCAAACCATATCCTCTGTTTCTTGAAGGATAATCCCTATGCATGAGAAGTAGATGTTTGCCGCTACACTTTGGACATCGATGTTCGAGAGAGCACTCTGAAAACCTATGATGACCAAGACACGCGAAACATAGCTTGTTGTCGGATGCGAAGAGTTTCTTTTCATTGAAATTTAGTTTGGCAAAGGCTCCACAGTTCTTCAAATCGTGACCATTTGTGTTGTGATAGATACAGTTTTGAGTATCGGAGCTCGATCGTAGGGTTTTTCGGGCAATAGGGGATTTCATGAAGTTTGGTTAATTGTCCCGATGAACTCGTCAAGTTGAGAAAGGAGCCAGATAGTTTCTCTCTGTCGTGCATCGCCTTTCTTAGTCTGTTCTGAAAAGCATCGGGCATCTTTGTCCAGATCTCTCTCATTCCAGATGGAGTGGTATACCTAATCAGATCCGGACATTTGGAAATTGTAGCGCTGAGTATTCTTGCAAAATCTAAAAGGTCTTCCATTAGTTGAGTTTGATGAACTTTTATAGTTGGGAAGCTATACAGTTTTGATACTAGTGAATCGGACACTGCGATGTTATTACCAAATCGTCGCCTAAGTGTAGACCAGATCTGATTCAGAGTTCCTTTTGGATCTTGATACCCAGCAGACGTCAAGTCGACTACCAACTTCTTCGGACGCCCGATAGTATTTGCTCTAAGGATTTGCAGAGTATCGAGATAGCCGGCTTCGCTCTCCAAGATGCGTCTCTGAAGCTGTTGTTGCCACAACCAGAATGTTTGAGGATCACCTGAGAATGGGTCGCCATAACCTTTGAGTAGATCTTGCCTCAACTTTCGAGCTTCTCAATATTGTCGGGAACTTCGTCAGATGACGGGTTCTCAGATATTGTTAACAAAGGGGGTGCAGAATAATAACTGCGCTCTTCGTTAAGGTCTTGCCGATGGTCTGGGTTGTCGCCTGCAATGATTTCGATTGGATTACAAATTTCGATAGGCATTATCAAGGGGTTATCAGGTACAAAATCTTCTTGTTCAACATTTTCTGGTGCGACATTCTCTGGTGCACCTGATAAACAGTTTGTATCGCTCTTTGTGATACTTCTTTCTGGAAACTACTGTAAGCTATTTGAGGCTTCATCAGCAGTGACGATAGGGAGTTTTCTCGAGTCAAGTGATGCCACGTGAACTTCAGTTAGAGGGTTCAAACCTTTTCTTGGTTTGCCGATAGTGATAGTGATAGTATGAAGCTGAGGCTGGATTCTACTTCCTCATCTAAACGTGCTAGAACTTAATTCAGTCCACTGACGGTCTCACGACAGTCTTTATGGACGAGATTGATTCGCCTTCCTCTCTCAATAGGGGCTGCTGCTGGTGAGCCTCGACTTTTGTAAGTAGTGGACAACTGCCTACTGGATTCTTCGTAATTTTTAGATTCAGCTTTCACTTTAGCTATGAAGCTGCAAATAAGGCTTGAATTGCCAGAACTAAACACTCCAGATGACGCAGAGATGGTGTTCAAGAGAACACTATACAACTGTTCGTTTTGGTCTTCAAGCATTTTAAGAGTTGGAATCCTTCTACGAACGGATTTGCTTTCCATTGTAAGTAGACAGTGTTAGCCTCTTGGTTTTTTGACTAGGACAGACTTTATCCAAAATCCAACCTTCCACCACAGTTTTTCTCTGACTGTTACGGAAGGATAAAGATACTCTAAGGAGAATTTACAGCTTTATTCCGTAAATGATCAACGTCCCTATAAAGAGGGAAAAACTAACATCAAAATCTATTTTAACAAATACACAAATACCACAATAATGAAAACCCTAAAAGATCATAACAGTACATTTTAATGGTTTCTAAATTAACAAAAATTTAGTTTTTAATTCGCAAAGGTTTAGTTAATTTGCAAAGATTTAGTTTTTAATTCACAGGAAGATTTAGTTTTTAAAGTCAAAGATTTAGTGTAAATATCACGAAAAATAAACATTTAAATTCATATAGGAAATTGGTTGGTCACCAATTTAACACGTGCGAACAAAGTGAGAATTATTGACAAGGAAATATTAAATAGAGGGGCAACTAGGTAAAATAAATTAACTTAAGCAATTGAAGGACTAAATGCACTGTTCTCAAATTTTAAACATTCACAGCCTATCTAGATTACAAAGGAAGTTTTATATGTAGAATTTAAATCTTACGAAATTTTGGTCGGCTAAGCCTAGTATACAGCTAATAATTTTACATTAACTATTATTACTGGACTCAATTAAATTTTAAAATTTATAAAGAGACCTTAATAAGATTAGCATTTAATAAAGAATTAATAAATTGGATATGCTAATTTCAACTTCTTAATGAACGACTTAAACTACCTAGAGTAAAATAAATAAAAATAATTTCTAATAAACTTACGAGAAAGTGATTCCATGATGAACAGTAGGATGATAAAACTATAATATAAATATTCTTCAGAAGTAGTTTTGGGTAACTTAATATAATGTGTATATGGTATCACCTACTGCGGGAAGGACAAGAAACTAGAAAATTATTTAATAATGAATAAGAAATAAATATAACATATTGGCCTTCACAATGGTAGAGAAACATTATGAACGAAAAATTACGACAATGCGTTCAGATAATGTAGGAGAATATACCTCAAATAAGTTTGAATCATTTTTAACGAATGAAGGCATCACTCATGAAAAATCTATTCCGAAAACTCCACAGCAAAATGGAGAAGCAGAAAGATTTAATCGAACTATAATTGAAGTAGTACGATGTATGATCTCAGATTCAGATCTTGAGAAGGAGTTTTGGGCTGAAGCTATGGCTACTGCCACTTATATTAGAAACAGATGTATAAACTCTTTCCTAGGTGAAACTCCATATAAAGCACTAAACGATAGGAAACCTAATGTAAAACATCTCCGAGTATTCGGATGTACTTCTTATGTACATATTCCACATGATGAGAGAAAAAAGATGAATCCAAAAGCAAAAGTTTGCTGCTTACTAGGATATGGATCAGTTACTAAGGGATATAGGCTGTATGATATTGAAAATAAAAGAATTTTCTATTTCAGAGATGTGATCTTTGATGAATCAAAGACACCTAAGAGGCTCATTGATCCAAAATTACAGTCTACTCCATTGGAGGCACCTTCAGGAGATTCAGACGAAGACAACTTTGCTAATGAACTTCCCATAATTCAACCACCTGTTGAATTACAGGTGGTTCAACTAGCTGATGAACAACCAGAGGTGCAACCTGTTCTCAGACAGTCTACACGAGTGCGTAGGGCACCTTTCTGGTATGGTGAATGGGATTTTTCTGAAGAAGGAGGTTTTGTTAGTAAAATGATGACTGAACCCAATACTGTAAGGAAGCTAGGTGTAGTCTTGAATCTTCTGAAGGGCAGCTAGCCATGGAGCGTGAATTAGATGCTTTTGATAAGCATAAAGTTTTTGAACTAGTCGAGTCTAACTCTAACATGAATGTTATTAACTCTATATGGGTGTTTAAATGTAAATTGGGACACGATGGTAAAATAATTTCTTTTAAGGTTAGATTAGTAGCACAAGGGTTCTCACAGAGATTTGGAATAGATTATGACGAAACTTTCGCACCTGTACTTAGATTTGAATCTGTGCGAACTTTGTTATCGTTGGCAGCTAAACATAATTTGATAGTTAACCACATGGATGTTAATTCTGCATTTTTGTATTGAGAACTCGAAGAGAATGTCTTTATGCGACAATCTACTGGTTATGTTAAAAAGGGAAAGGAGCACCTTGTATGTAAATTAAATAAATCAATATATGGAATTAAATAAATCAATGTATAAATCATCACTGATTTATGGTATATTATATATATATATATATATATATAAATTATGAGTTTTCAGCTCTTAATAAAGGCATAAATATTGAATAAGGTGTTATTTAATTATAATATTGATAAACAATAAACTTACGATCGTAGTAGCTATGCTACTTGGTGTGGGGGGTATTAAGATAGGAAGAGGGGTATTTAGGTGGGGGTTAGAGATTATTGAATGAAATATTTATTAACAATAAACCTACGATCGTAGTAGCTATGCTTCTTGGTGTGGGGGGAATTAAGATAGGAAGAGGGGTATTTAGGTGGGGGTTAGAGATTATTGAATGAAATATTTATTAACAATAAACCTACGATCGTATTATATTACTTGATATAAGCAGTTAACTAGTTATGTAAAATGTAGGTGTTTGATTTGTTGCTGATTCATCAAATGAGTGTTTAAAAAGTAAGGGAGGGGAGAATAGATGGGGGAGAGAGGAATTTAGATGGTGGAAAGAGGAATTTAGATGAGAAAAGAGGGAGATTTCGATGTGAGGAGAGGGTGATTTAAATGGGAGGAGTTGAGGATTTAGATGGGAAGAGGGAGGGATTTAGATGGGAAGAGAGGGGGATTTAAATAGGAGAAAAGGGATATTTAAATGGGTAAAGATGGGGGTTCAAATAGGGGGTTGGTGCGGTATTAAAATTGGGAGAGGAGGGATTTAGGTGGGGGAGAGGAGTGTTATATTTATGCAATGCGCAGTAATACCCCTTCATGTGTGCAGTAATACCCCTATATACACTCACTAAAATTTGCGCACGATAATTGCCAATAAGTAATTCATTTATTTAGTTATTATTTCGAAACTGGTTGAGAACCATCCTCATTCATGACTAGAGCTAGGATATTGGAGCACATAAAAAAAGAGCAGTAGTAGCGGTCAAAACGAGCACTTGTAGCGCTATAAATGTGCAAGGGAGCGATAGAAAAGAACATTTGGGGCACTTATCGGTGTATTTGAAGCACTTATCAGTGCATTTGGGGACAGTTATTGATGCATTTGAGGTTGTTTTTGGAGTGTTTCATGCACCGAAAGAAAAAGCGTGTTTGTGCTGGTACAGCAATTAGTGTAATTCATTTATTTTAATATCTTCCGTTCAAAACCATTGGCACCGTTTTTGGCACTTAATTCTTGAGAACTCTTGATGTGGAAAACGGCAACATCTTTGTTGTCTGAACGCACAGAGCTCATTCCTTTGATCGAAACTAGTGGAGTAGGGCACTGAGATTCCGGTAGTGCGAGAAGTGATTTTAAATATTTGTATCTTTGGTTATGTGCTATCTTTGGCTATGTGCTATCTTTGGCTATGTGCTATCTTTGGCTATGTGCTATCTTTGGCTATGTACTATCTTTGGCTATGTGCTATCTTTGGCTATG
This sequence comes from Caprella mutica, assembly GCA_947561585.1. Taxonomy (NCBI): domain Eukaryota; kingdom Metazoa; phylum Arthropoda; class Malacostraca; order Amphipoda; family Caprellidae; genus Caprella; species Caprella mutica. The sequence goes on from CANNZV010004704.1 coordinate 17,776, forward strand.
TGCTATCTTTGGCTATGTGCTATTCCTTGTCTATGTGCTATTCCTTGTCTATGTGCTATTCCTTGTCTATGTGCTATTCCTTGTCTATGTGCTATTCCTTGTCTATGTGCTATTCCTTGTCTATGTGCTATTCCTTGTCTATGTGCTATTCCTTGTCTATGTGCTATTCCTTGTCTATGTGCTATCCCTTGCTATGTACTATCCCTTGCTATGTGCTATCCCTTGCTATGTGCTATCCCTTGTTATGTGCTATCCCTTGCTATGTGCTATCCCTTGCTATGTGCTATCCCTTCAAGTCCGTCCATTGTTATAAATCTCCTTATGTTACAGAACTAAATTTAATTGGTATCGTAGTTACATTAGAAAACTTTTTGTCTAATTCCGAATTCAAGCCAAACTCACTCCTGTGCTCTGCTCATACTCCTGTGCTCTGCTCACCACTCCTGTGCTCTGCTCACCACTCCTGGGCTCTGCTCACCACTCCTGTGCTCTGCTCACCACTCCTGTGCTCTGCTCACCACTCCTGTGCTCTGCTCACCACTCCTGTGCTCTGCTCACCACTCCTGTGCTCTGCTCACCACTCCTGTGCTCTGCTCACCACTCCTGTGCTCTGCTCACCACTCCTGTGCTCTGCTCACCACTCCTGTGCTCTGCTCACCACTCCTGTGCTCTGCTCACCACTCCTGTGCTCTGCTCTCCACTCCTGTGCTCTGCTCACCACTCCTGTGCTCTGCTCACCACTCCTGTGCTCTGCTCACCACTCCTGTGCTCTGTTCACCACTCCTGTGCTCTGCTCACTGCTTCGGTGCTCTGCTCACCATAGGGGAGAGATAGTAATAGTCTCCAGTACCTGGAGCGATGGTCTTCTTTCTTGCACCCAACCCTCTCTTACCCCCGTTGTCTTAAATTACCAAGGTCTGAAACTGTAATATGTAACAACATGCTCCACTCTACAACTCTGCGCCCCCTCACAGCGTGAGTAGCTATGCATCATTCTATAACCCTGTGCCCTATCACAGTGTGAATGGTAATGCTCCCCTCTACAACCCTGTGCCCCCTAGTGGTGTGAGTGGTAATGCTCCCTTCTACAGCTCTGTGCCCCCTAGTGGTGTGAGCGGTAATGCTCCCTTCTACAGCTCTGTGCCCCCTAGTGGTGTGAGCGGTAATGCTCCCTTCTACAGCTCTGTGCCCCCTAGTGGTGTGAGCGGTAATGCTCCCTTCTACAGCTCTGTGCCCCCTAGTGGTGTGAGCGGTAATGCTCCCTTCTACAGCTCTGTGCCCCCTACTGGTGTGAGCGGTAATGCTCCCTTCTACAGCTCTGTGCCCCCTAGTGGTGTGAGCGGTAATGCTTTCTTCTACAGCTCTATGCCCCCTCACAGTGTGAGTGGTAGTGCTCCTCTCTACAACCTTGTGCTCCCTAGTGGTGTGAGTGGTAATGCTCCCTTCTACAGCTCTGTGCCCCCTAGTGGTGTGAGCGGTAATGCTCCCTTCTACAGCTCTGTTCCCCCTAGTGGTGTGAGCGGTAATGCTCCTTTCTACAGCTCTGTGCCCCCTCACAGTGTGAGTGGTAATGCTCCCCTCTACAACCCTGTGCCTTCTCACGTGAGTGGTAATGCTCCCCTCTACAACCCTGTGCCTTTTCACGTGAGTGGTAATGCTCCCTTCTACAACCCTGTGCCTTCTCACGTGAGTGGTAATGCTCCGTTCTACAACCCTGTGCCTTCTCACGTGAGTGGTAATGCTCCCTTCTACAACCCTGTGCCTTCTCACGTGAGTGGTAATGCTCTTCTCTACAACCCTGTGCCTTCTCACGTGAATGGTAATGCTCCCCTCTACAACCCTGTGCCTTCTCACGTGAGTGGTAATGCTCCCCTCTACAACCCTGTGCCTTCTCACGTGAGTGGTAATACTCCCCTCTACAACCCTGTGCCTTCTCACGTGAGTGGTAATGCTCCCCTCCACAACCCTGTGCCCCCTTATGGTGTGAGTAGTGGTATTCCACTCGCTTCCAGTTCTCCTCCTCGAGATGGTTTAAGCTGCACTACGCCAGCCTTTAGCATGCCTCTTGTCAGTGTCCCTTATATGTTGTGCAATCCCGCCGGATCTTCTATCCACATGGATGATGTTGTCAGTGCATCTCCTCACGATATTGTCGGTGCATCGTCTCACGATATTGTCGGTGCATCGTCTCACGATATTGTCGGTGCATCGTCTCACGATGTTGTTGGTGCATCTCCTCACGATGTTGTCGGTGCATCTCCTCACGAAGTTGTTGGTGCATCTCCTCACGATGTTGTCGGTGCATCTCCTCACGATGTTGTCGGTGCATCTCCTCACGATGTTGTCGGTGCATCTCCTCACGAAGTTGTCGGTGCATCTCCTCACGATGTTGTCGGTGCATCTCCTCACGATGTTGTCAGTGCATCTCCTCACGATGTTGTCGGTGCATCTCCTCACGATGTTGTCGGTGCATCTCCTCACGATGTTGTCGGTGCATCTCCTCACGATGTTGTCGGTGCATCTCCACACGATGTTGTCGGTGCATCTCCTCACGATGTTGTCGGTGCATCTCCTCACGATGTTGTCGGTGCATGCCCTCACGATGTTGTCGGCGCATGTCCTCACGATGTTGTCAGTGCATCTCCTCACGATGTTGTCGGTGCATCTCCTCACGATTTTATCGGTGCATCTCCTCACGATGTTGTCGGTGCATCTCCTCACGATGTTGTCGGTGCATCTCCTTACGATGTTGTCAGTGCATCTCCTCACGATGTTGTCGGTGCATCTCTTCACGATGTTGTCAGTGCATCTCTTCACGATGTTGTCAGTGCATCTCCTCACGATGTTGTCAGTGCATCTCCTCACGATGTTGTCAGTGCATCTCCTCACGATGTTGTCAGTGCATCTCCTCACGATGTTGTCAGTGCATCTCCTCACGATGTTGTCAGTGCATCTCCTCACGATGTTGTCAGTGCATCTCCTCACGATGTTGTCAGTGCATCTCCTCACGATGTTGTCAGTGCATCTCCTCACGATGTTGTCAGTGCATCTCCTCACGATGTTGTCAGTGCATCTCCTCACGATGTTGTCAGTGCATCTCCTCACGATGTTGTCAGTGCATCTCCTCACGATGTTGTCAGTGCATCTCCTCACGATGTTGTCAGTGCATCTCCTCACGATGTTGCCAGTGCATCTCCTCACGATGTTGCCAGTGCATCTCCTCACGATGTTGTCAGTGCATCTCCTCACGATGTTGTCAGTGCATCTCCTCACGATGTTGTCAGTGCATCTCCTCACGATGATGTTGTCAGTGCATCTGTAGTAATGCAAAAACAGCAATTGTGTATGCATTACTGCTATACTCAGCATATTCCAATGGAATTTGTGAACGCAACAACCAAAGAATTAACAAGCTATTAAGATTATATGTAGCTACAGTAAATCACGATAATTGGGACTTGTTTCTCAATATTGTCCAAAACACAATCAGCAACCAAGTTAATATGTCCTTGAAGGATACGCCTTCATTTGCCATGTATGCTCGAGATACTTCGCCAAATATACAAGCAGAAAATTTGGATAACATTTACAATTCAGATACATCAGAATCAATGTGGTGATGCAAACACATTAATTGTGTATGCATAACTGCTATCACGACCCTATATTATTGTGTGTAAGTAACATTCAAAGTTAGTTACCAATTGGCTCGCATGAGATACACATCTTATCTCAAGTCTTAGTTAGTGAGACCATTACTTGTGAGTGTTTTAGTGAAGTGAAACAGTGCATTTACATTTGCTTGACAATCGAATATATTCTCTTTAAAGTTTTATTCATACTCGTTATTATCCTAAATACAGTTAAGCGTGGACCAGAGGCCTGAGGTCGGAACCATATTGGCAAGGTGATTCTAGGGCATGGGACCATGAGAATTTAGTAGAAAGAGATATATTGAGAAAAAGGAATCTGAAAGATAAGAAACAGAGTAAGATTTTAATCACACGTAACCCATATCGTGGACCGTTATAAGGTTTCACAGTTGATGAGATAACCCACAGGGGGAACCATCACATTGGTGGCAGTATGGTGCGTGATTTAGTAATTCGAATTTAATGAACGGAAATTCAATTACTAAAGTAAAAGTTTGAAAGCTTTGTAGTTTACCAAAAACTAAGTTAACTATCTGATTGGAGAGTATTTAATTACAGCAAGACCGGGTTTTGCGACCCTATATGACGGTACGATTCAATTAAGGTGTTCAGTTTTTGTAATAAAATATAAAGATTTTTCAACTCAAGATCAAGTAAAAGGCATCTCGAAAATTATCGGAAGGATAAGGAGAGTACAGATGGCCTAATTTGAAATTTGAATGAGAGCAGAGACAATCAGTGAGACTAACCAATCTGGAAAAGTCTACGGTTAAAAAAAACACGGAGGGAGGAAGCGATGAAACTAAAGGGTACAGGATTGTACGTTGGCGAATGGTGATTAAAAACATTCGATTAATCAATAAGCAACATGCAAAAAAGCCGTAAATCAACCGGAAATTGAGAGTCTAATTTGTTTAAACACTACACCTGAATAGTATTTATTCAAACTGCTTCATTCAGTGTACATTCAGTGTACAGTTAAGATCAGAGCAAAAATCACCGACAAAACCTGATAAGAAGGACCCACTGTACATGGAACCGGAAGTTGAGTATAATATAACGATTAAAAAGCGTTACATCATCCTTGTATTTTCAGTCTCATTTGTGAAACGTTTGCAGTAGGTTCTCTGAGAACTTAGTTCAGTGGTGAAATAATCAGTCCCGCTTAGTCAAGTGTTTTGTGTGAATAAGCAATAAGTAAAAGGTTAGTTAGAAGAAATTAATTAATCTTTATTGTAGCAATTATAATTATAGGATGTATATTGTTCATGCATTTCTTTCAGCTTTATAATATTATTGATTGTTGATTATCATTGACAGGTATTAATATTTAATTTTATAATATTATTGATTTAACAAATTTTGCTTTATTTTTGCATGATTTATTTTTTATGATATTTCTTTTTACTTTCATAATTTGTGTTTACACGCACACTTGTTTAAGTACACACTAACATTTAATTAGGAATGAGAACATATGCCAAGTTCGGAGGACGAAGTAGTTAATCCAGACTCTGTTGAACTAAGGTCTGGAAGAAAGACAAAACCACGAATTAAGAAAAGTAAACAGAATATTACACCCCCCAAAAAAATCAGTTACACAGCAACAGAATATAAATAGGATAGATAAAAATACAAATACAGAAACAATGTCGGTTGAATTGACACAAGCTCAACTCCAAGAAATAATTAAAAGCAGAAGTACAACAATCATTAATTCTGATTCGTTGCCGATATTCAGAGGAAGAAGGAGGCCAGAAGATCCAGCTTTCGAGGAAAAAAACACATTTAAGCAACATTTGAGTCTATTAAATAATCATATATCCAGTTTAGGGGACAAAGACGATGCCGAAAAGAAAAAATCCCTCTCAGAAGCGCTGACTGCAAGCTGGGAGATTTTCAAATTACTGTTAATAACGTTGTTAACGGAAAAACATTTAAAGATAGCACCTACGAAGAAATATGCACGGTATTAGAAGATATATATGTGCAGAAAGACAGCAAGGACATCTACAGTGTATGTCACAAATTATACACTAATAAATTGAAAGATGAAACTACAGCTGCCAGTGATATATTAAGTACATTGGAAAAAATAGGGGAGGTCACCGAGTATATATTGAATGACGCCACAATGAACGCGCAATTTCCTGTAAGAACGACAACTGAAAGTGATCCGGCTTCCAACAACAGATTGAAGAAGCACGCAAAAGATCTAATAAATACAGCAATGTATTTAACGATATTGGGACCAAAGATCAACCCCAGTATTGTCAAGGGAGTTATAGAAGGACCGTTCAAAACAACAGCTAATTTACTGTCCGCTACAACAAAGAAAATAAGATCTTTGCCACATGACAAAAAAATCCTAATCCCCAAAAAAAATTTCAATGACACAGAAGCTTTTGTGATAGAAAATACTGATCAAAGAGTAGGTGAGAATCAAGGTAATTATCACGATGATATGCAGGAAGAAACAGAGGCATATTACGCATATGATGCAAGACACAGAGGTACACCCGGTAGATATGCACGCAGAAGTAGATACAGATACAACCAGCAAGGAAGAACAAATGTAACAAACACAAATACCTACACACCACAGCAGAATAGTGATACAATTAGGTGCTATAGGTGTAATAATCTAGGCCATTTAGGAAGAGATTGCCGTACTCAACAACCTTTTAATCGAGGTCAGGGCAAGGATTTTCGAAAAAAAATGTAAATACGAACACTGAAATAAATACAACAAATAAAGTTAGTAAACAACATGGTAGGGTTAATTTAATGAAACATTTATCAAAGACAAATAAGAATTCTTTTGGTAACTCCGTGCACACATTTGAATTAAACATGAATAAACTACATCCTGTGTTCGTTAAATTCAATGGTGAACTTAATTCGTCACTCAATGCAAAAAATCAATGCGAATGTAAAAATAAGTTCGATTTATTAAAAGAAGTAAACTTAAGCGATGAGGAGGAAAAAACAAGCGAGACGTATATTACAGCTCAGTTCGTAAAAAACTAAAGATGAATTAAGTGGATTGACAGACTGTCATTATACGATAAAAGGGACTTCTAAGCCAACGATAATTTTACATAGTAAAGAATTTGATTGGGAGGCTTTAATAGATTCAGGTAGTGAGCGAACGATCTAAAACAGTCGTAACTATAAATACATTGCGAGTAAAGAAGAAATAATGAAATCGGACGTAACTATTAAAGGCATAAACGGACGTTCCGAAGTAAAAGGTGAAATAAATTTAGTATTGTCATCCAAGTGAAATAAAAAAAAGAGTAAACGCTTTACTAATCGACAACACCAGTTTACCCTATGATATGATATTAGGAAGGGACGTGTTAATGAATGCGCAAATTGATTTTGATAAAAATATTTTGAAGTTAGGTGAAGAAAAAATTCCGTTTATGGAAAAACGTAAAATAGCTACTGAAGAACTATTAAGCACGGATTGCTTAATAGCAGAGTTAGTTCTCATTTCTAATAGGTCAAAGAGAAGAACTTTAATTAGAAAAATAAACGAACGAACAAACAGCAACAGTAGCATTTCGAAGGTAAGGGTTAAACCTCAATTAAAACAGAAAGGGCAAGCAGAGGTTATGATGTCCGAGATAAAAACAAAGCCTAGAAGAAAAAATAAAATACGCAAGAAGAACGGTAATGTTCATATAAGTAGCCAAGTCGTTGAGGCAAATACCATAAAAGTCATTTACGGTTTCGTTAAGAATAACGAAGCAGGAAGTTATATCGTAGCTAAAAGAAGTTTCAGTTCGGGTTTAGTGGTAGCCGAAACCCTAATAAAATCGAAGACATTAAAAAAGAGGGGGACCAAGTGTCAATTTGCCCAGTTTTCGTAATGAATCCGACTGATAGTGATATCGTATTAAACGAAAATCTAATAATAGGAACACTCGAAACCTACGAAAAGCAAGTCGAAGTTATTATAGCGACTATATCGGAGTGTTTAAATAATAGGACTCGTAAATCTAGATTAGGAAACGTGTTGAGTGACGAAAAAACAAAGCCATTTGAACGAAACGTTACCCCTGATTTAATTTATGAAAAGTCAATGGTACATGCAGTTGGAAATAATGGAGAGCCATTAGTTTCAGTGCATGGCAACCGAGAGATAAAGTGTAAAATATCACGTGACGGAAGTGCTGATAGAAGCAGTGATATTACAGTAAGAAATGACGATGAAGAAAACAATTCTCAGACAAAGCCATCAGCACTGAGAAGGTTAGTTAATGCTGACATATCATGTGGAATGTCAGAGTATGAAGACAAAACGACGTAATTACTCTTAAAGACGAACCTATCGGGACCACTAGTATCTGTACACATAGAATAAAACTGAGGGACCCTAATATAGTTATCAATAAAATACCATATAGAATACCACATAAATTTCAAGAACAACTTGAAGAAGTTAATGAATCAATGTTACAAGAAGGAACTATTGAACCTTCAATGTCAGAGTTTAACTTCCCAGTAATTGTAGTTCATAAAAAGAATGGGGAAATACGTCCCGTAATAGATTTCAGATCTCTAAATAAATGTGTACACATACAAGGGTTTCCATTACCTAGAGTAGACGACATGTTAGGATCATTAGGAGGGTCTAAGGTATTCTCAAGTTTAGATCTAAGGAGCGCTTTTCACCAAGTGAAAATCTCCAAAGAATCTAAAAAACTTACAGCATTTGCGGTAAATGGTAAAAAATTGCAGTTCCGCAAGTTACCATTTGGGTATATCAATAGTCCAAAAGTATTTCAAGCAATTATGACAAAAGCGTTAAATAAAGTATTAGGGAAACTATGTTTCGTATTTATTGATGATATCCTAATTTTTAGTCGATCATATGAACAGCATTTAAATGATATTAGCCAAGTGCTGATGAGTTTACGTGACGCTCATTTGAGATTAAAATTAGAGAAGTGTGAATTCTTTAAACACGAAATCAACTTTCTTGGACATCGAGTCACAACTGAGGGCATACGGTGCATCCAAAACGAAAAACTTAGAGAAGCATCTAGACCAACAGATGTAAAGAAACTTCAGCGGTTTTTAGGGCTTGCGAATTACTTTCGTAAGTTCGTTCCTAAATTTAGTCAGAAGGCCGAACCATTATATAGACTATTAAGGAAGGACACTAAATTTGACTGGACTGACGAATGTGAGGCTAGCTTCACTAGTCTCAAAAATATTTTGACATCAGATAAGGTTTTAGCTCATCCAAATTATTCCAGACCATTTTATTTATTTACTGATAGCTCAAGTGTCGTAGTTGGCGCAGCACTGCTACAACCAGATTCGACCAGAAGCAAAACATTAAGACCCATAGCCTATTTCAGTAAATCATTAAATTCTACTCAGAAAAGGTATTCCGTAACGAAACAAGAGTTTCTTGCAATCCATCTAGCATTAAAGGAATTTCAATATCTGTGTCTAGGGTATCCTATTACCATTTTAACTGACCACAAACCCTTGTGCGCGTTTTTTGGTAATAAACTTCCATTAGATTCGACGATGGCCAGGTGGGCAATTGAAGCCAGCACCTATGATTGCTCGGTGAGGTATTTTGAGGGTAAACGAAATGTGGTAGCAGATACTCTTAGTAGATTAACCCAAATCTGCCCAGATTAATTTATAATGATGCTACAAAGACCATATTTCATATAGTGGTTTATTTTAGTGCATATATGCATAATATAGTCATTTTTTTTCAATAGACTGTGTATTTTTTGTTTTATGAGGTGTGACGTATACGTCACACTAGGCAGAATCCAGTACATTTTTAGGAAAAAATAAAAAAATTGTAACCATTCTCATATTTTACTGATTTTTTTGTGACATTTATAATATTTATGCAAATAGTATCCACTACCCGGTTGCTATATTATTGTATGCATAATATATAAAATAAATTGAAGTAAACAACAACAAAAATTTTTATACTATTATAACTCCATATAAATCTAAATATTTCAAAATAATATCACAAATCAAACAAGAAGATATCCTTTTTGCGTGAAATTAATAAATTACCTTTTCTCAATACAACTAAATGAACTTATAAATGTACTATCTACTTGGTATGGAATGCCATATTACATTGCAAGCACATTCCGACATCACATTTGCTGCATTGACTTATGCAGACTTTATTACACTCATCACCAGCACACCTTCGCCTCTTCTTATTTGGCGTTTCCATCAGGTAATGGTGAGTATTATCATATCGAATATCGTCAAGTATTCGTTTGCAAGATGAAGACGGGTGAGAATGGGGCCGCCCACTTCCTTTAGGTGGGACTCCGAACCGTGTGATGTATGTTTCAGCAACTTCCTCTAAAAACTCTAACTGAGGTGATTTGCCTCCGGATTTCTTATGCAGTCGCCAAGCATTTTGAAGTGATGCGTCTAGTAGCCACGTGAATATACACCACCACCATTTCTTACCACGAAATGCAACTCTATACTTGTTTATATTTTGGTCCTGTCTATCTGTACCTCCCATATGCGTGTTATACTGTTGAATCATATCAGGGTAGTCAATTTCAATCCGTTTCTTTTCCGTCTGAGAATATCTTTTAGCCTTTCCCGAAATTTCACTTCCATGTACAGTAGACGCCACAGTTACTACTGAATTATCCATCCATCTACATACACATATGTTATTTGCAGAGTCAACAGCGACGCTTAGTGTTCCTCTTTTTTCTTTTTTCATTACTTTTGTAGATTTTATGGGGCATTTTTTGCATCGATTTTCTCTCATAGTGCCTGTAGCTCCATATTTTCTGTCAGAAAGTTCTTTCAATAAGGGAAAAGAAGTGAATAGATTATCAAAATATATATTATAAGGTAGATTTTTCTTTTCTTCTGGTAATGAATCTATATTCTTCAAAACTGTTGCTCCACACTTTCCAAATTTACGTTCATTAGAAATATTTCCTCTGAATGTTTTTCCCTGGTACAAGTCAAAGGTGGCGAGGTATCCATCATCTGCGTTCAAACACCACACTTTATATCCAAATCTAATTGGCTTGTTTCTTATACACTGCTTACATCCATGTCGTCCGAAATACTCTATCATTGCCTCATCATGTGAAAGAGAAGGTTCAGGTTGAAAATTTGAGAAAAATCTATTCTGAAGAATGTTAGAAAGAGGACGTAGTTTAGCGTACTTATCAGATGGGTCCAAGCATGTATTGTCAGCAAAATGGAGAAATTGCATCAGTTTTTCAAATCTGTTTCTTCTCATTGCATTATACACAGCGTCATTTCTTGTTATTTTTGAATTCTTCCAAAAAAGACGGCGTGAAGACACAGGAACTATTCCCGATACAATAAGTATCGCAATGAAAACTTTCATTTCTTCTACTCTGACAGTGAATGAATCTTCTCCTTTGAATGTTGCATATAACACAGTTTGTTTTACCATCAGATTCCATACCTCTTCATCGAAAAATAATTCAAATAGTTCACTGGGTGAAAAGTCACGATATCTTGAATAATTTGGTTTTGGAAAAGAACACTTCTTGGGACTGAAATTACCTTTTTGACACCAATTTGGGACATTGTAATTATTTTGATTTTCATAATTCAGTTCATCCTGATCATCACTTGTTATTCTGCGGCCATCCAATAAAACAGCATCACCTGGAGCAAGAAGCTGTTTTCCACTCATATTATCAACATATCCACCACTATCTTCTTCACCAGAGTCCTCATCTGTAATATCTCCATCAGGTGGTTGTATAAAAACATCAGCAGGAGTGTCCTCTTTCTCCAAAATTGCTAAAATCTCATTTACAGTGAGAGTTCTGAAAAGATAAATACCAAGGATAGATAAAGGGATTATATAGTATATCCGACCAAAAATGTACTCGTATCAGCCCAGCGTGACGTATACGTCACACCGAAATAAAACATGTAATATAACATAAAAACAATACTAAAATCTATTATATTTAGCAATCATAATATGTATTTATTCATTGTTTGTTATGTACTTATGTCATATACTAAGTTTTTAATTATATTCTATAAATAAAATACTTACTTTTGATGTGAAGTCATGCTTTCCGACACTAGCAAAATTGAGTTGTTTTCTCTTCCAATGTTGCAGTAATACTGATCACAAATTGTTTATACAATTATGTATACGTGTCAATACATGTATTGGGATGTTGATGGTGTAATTAGTTTTAACTTGTTTCAACATGGCGAGCAGCTACGAGCCATTACAAACTTCTATTTTTGCGTGACGTATACGTCACACTAGGCAGAAATGGGTTAACTCCTTTAACGGAAGAAACAATAGATGAATGCGAACTTTTAACACCATCTAATGAAGGTTTTAGCTCAATTGAAAGTTTTATAGCAACCACAAGATCGAGGGCTAAGCTAAATGTACCACAAATTATTGACAAGAATGACAGTGAATCAGAAACAGACTCAGAAAATGAACAAGAATCAGATCCATCTAAATTGTATAAAATCAACAAAGAAAAACCATTTCTGAATTACATACCTTAACACGAAGACATAACATGGACTTTAAACAGACTAAAGACTGCACAGTCAAACGACTTTGCTTGTAAGGAAATAATGGACATATTAAATAGAAAAAAATAGGAACATCTAAAAACATAGCTGAGTTTTTCATATTAGACGGAATATATATCGACATAGGAAAATAGATACTAGGGCAGCCAGTATTGTTAATTATGTTATACCAAATGAAATGATCAATTTAGTAATTAATTCAATACATTTTAACACTCATTGTGGTTTAGCTCATACGCTATTTAAATTTCGACTAAAATACTATCATTTTCAAGAAAGATCGGTCATAGAATCTTTTATTAAAAGATGTGACGTTTGCAAAATACTTAAAGGAAGTCTAGATACACCAATTAAATTATTGTCTGCCCCAGTAGCTAACACACCATTTGAAACAGTTTAATTTGATTTTATAGGACCTTTTATTACAACTGACACGAACAACAAGTACATTTTATCAATAACATGTATGTTGACACGATATAACGAATTACACGCAGTAGCTGACAAATCAACTAACACAGTAATTGATTGTCTACGTAAAACATTTAGCCGTTGTGGATATCCCAAAACGCTAATGTCAGATTCTGCGAAAGAATTTAAGTCTAACGCAATTAGAACTTTCAGTGAAATACATCAGATATATAAATGTGAGGTATTACCATACTCAGCATATTCCAATGGAATTTGTGAACGCAATAACCGAAGAATTAACAAACTATTAAGATTCTATGTAGCTACAGTAAATCACGATAATTGGGACACGTTTCTCGATATTGTCCAAAACACAATCAACAACCAGGTAAATATGTCCTTGAAAGATACTCCTTCATACGTTCTGTTTGGACGTGATACTTCCCCAAATATACAAGCAGAAAATTTGGATAACATTTACAATTTAGATACATCAGAATCAATAGTCAAAGTTAAGGCCAGACAAGCTATATTTATTCAAGATCAGATTAGAGCTAACATAATTAATCAATCAAACAAACGCATAATTTACCACAATAGGACACGAAAAGACAAAATTATACAGATAGGTGATCGAGTATTAATTAGAAATCATCAGAAAACACATAAATTACAATTAAATTGGATAGGACCAGGTACAGTATTACAAGTGAAAAAAAAACAAAGCCATAATTAAAATAGGACATCAAACGATAACAAGTAACATAAATTACCTAACTAAGTTAGAAAATTTCACAACCAATTAATTAAGTACTTTCATTACCATCATTAGACAGGACATCAAATTATAAGCAATTTGAGTATAAACATCAAATAGGTAGCCCAAAATAGGAACACATAACACGAAGTAACTTGAGGTAACATGTAACATGTAGTACAGGAACACGTGACATATAACTCTGTTACATGCAAAGATTCAGAGAAATATTTACATTTTTTGGCTTACGCAAGTCAAACAAACACACACCATGCAGCTCATTGTTCAAAATACAATATTTCCTTTACTAAGTAAGAGAATTATTGTACATGTAAAATAATTGTATGTATTTAATTTAAGTTGATGGGATGAATTATGAATTCTATTAATATAAAATTTCATATAATAATTTTAAGATGATAAATTTTTTTTGTATGCATGTTAATTTTAAATTTTGTGTTTATATGTTTAGTGTAACGAATAAAATGAATTATACTTTGTCAAAATGCTAAAGAAATGTAGAAGTTAAATTGTTTGAAATCAGAATGAAAATTAAGAAAAAAAAAATATATATATATTCAAAATTATGATGAAAAACTGAAATAATTTAAAATCAAAAATAATTAATTCACAATGAGACGGGTAACTAATAAAATTACTGAAAAAAGACCAGTGGCCATGAACTAACAGTATCGTTTTGATTTTAGTGTACACGGAGGCAGCGAACACAGCCGTAGACAGCTTCTCAGCCATATACAGCCAGTGACTGACTCTCAGCCATATACAGCCAGTGACTGACTCTCAGCCACTCACAGCCGGTTGACACACTGATATATATTTCAATGTCGTGAGAACGAACAGCTGACGGAATGGGCCAGACGCAGAGTAACTTTGATTCGAACTCGGTGGTGGAGCTGATCCATAAGTCGACTTCAATGAATAAGGCTCATTTAGAGGCTGATATTAAATCCATGGGGACAACACAATATGACCTGTTTACAGTTACAGTGTACAGTTACAGTGTACAGTTACAGTGTACAGTTACAGTGTACAGTTACAGTGTACAGTTACAGTGAACAGTTACAGTGTACAGTTACAGTGTACAGTTACAGTGAACAGTTACAGTGTACAGTTACAGTGTAAAGTTACAGTGTACAGTTACAGTGTAAAGTTACAGTGTAAAGTTACAGTTTCAGTGTACAGTTACAGTGTACAGTTACAGTGTACAGTAACAGTGTACAGTTACAGTGTACAGTTACAGTGTACTGTTACAGTGTACAGTTACAGTGTACAGTTACAGTGTACAGTTACAGTGTAAAGTTACAGTGTACAGTTACAGTGTAAAGTTACAGTGTAAAGTTACAGTGTGAAGTTACAGTTACAGTGTACAGTTACAGTGTACAGTTACAGTGTAAAGTTACAGTGTACAGTTACAGTGTACAGTTACAGTGTACAGTTACAGTGTACAGTTACAGTGTACAGTTTCAGTGTACAATTACAGTGTACAGTTACAGTGTACAATTACAGTGTACAGTTACAGTGTACAGTTACAGTGTACAGTTACAGTGTGCAGTTACAGTGCACAGTGTACAGTTACAGTTTCAGTGTGCAGTTGCAGTGTACATTTACAGTGTACAGTTACAGTGTTCAGTTACAGTGTACAGTTACAGTGTACAGTTACAGTGTACAGTTACAGTGTACAGTTACAGTGTACAGTTACAGTGTACAGTTACAGTGTACAGTTACAGTGTACAGTTACAGTGTACAGTTACAGTGTACAGTTACAGTGTTCAGTTTTAGTGTTCAGTTACACTGTACAGTTACAGTGTACAGTTACAGTGTACAGTTACAGTGTACAGTTACACTGTACAGTAACAGTTTACAGTTACGGTATACAGTTACGGTATACAGTTACAGTGTACAGTTACAGTATACAGTTACAGTGTACAGTTACAGTGTGCAGTTACAGTGTACAGTTACAGTGTGCAGTTACAGTGTACAGTTACAGTGTACAATTACAGTGTACAGTTACAGTGTACAGTTACAGTGTACAGTTACAGTGTACAGTTACAGTGTACAGTTACAGTGTACAGTTAAAGTGTTCAGTTACACTGTACAGTTACAGTGTACAGTTACAGTGTACAGTTACAGTGTACAGTTACACTGTACAGTAACAGTTTACAGTTACGGTATACAGTTACGGTATACAGTTACGGTATACAGTTACAGTGTACAGTTACAGTGTACAGTTACAGTGTGCAGTTACAGTGTACAGTTACAGTGTACAGTTACAGTGTACAGTTACAGTGTACAGTTACAGTGTACAGTTACAGTGTTAAGTTACAGTGTACAGTTACAGTGTACAGTTACAGTGTACAGTTACAGTGTACAGTTACAGTGTACAGTTACAGTGTACAGTTACAGTGTACAGTTACAGTGTACAGTTACAGTGTAAAGATGCAGTGTACAGTTACAGTGTACAGTTACAGTGTACAGTTACAGTGTACAGTTACATTTTACAGTTACAGTGTACAGTTACAGTGTACAGCTACAGTGTACAGTTACAGTGTAAAGTTACAGTGTACTGTTACAGTGTACAGTTATAGTGTACACTTACATTGTACAGTTACAGTGTACAGTTACAGTGTACAGTTACAGTGTACAGTTACAGTGTACAGTTACAATGTACAGTTACAGTGTACAGTTATAGTGTACAGTTGCAGTGTACAGTTACAGTGTACTGTTACAGTGTACAGTTACAGTGTACAGTTACAGTGTACAGTTACAGTATACAGTTACAGTATACAGTTACAGTATACAGTTACAGGGTACAGTGTACAGTTACAATGTACAGTTACAGTGTACAGTTACAGTGTACAGTTACAGTGTACAGTTACAGTGTACAGTTACAGTGTAAAGTTACAGTGTACAGTTACAGTGTAAAGTTACAGTTTAAGTGTACAGTTTCAGTGTACAGTTACAGTGTACAGTTACAGTGTACAGTTACAGTGTACAGTTACAGTGTACAGTTACAGTGTACAGTTTCAGTGTACAATTACAGTGTACAGTTACAGTGTACAGTTACAGTGTTCAGTTACAGTGTACAGTTACAGTGTACAGTTACAGTGTACAGTTACAGTGTGCAGTTACAGTGTACAGTGTACAGTTACAGTTTCAGTGTGCAGTTGCAGTGTACATTTACAGTGTACAGTTACAGTGTACAGCTACAGTGTACAGTTACAGTGTACAGTTACAGTGTACAGTTACAGTGTACAGTTACAGTGTACAGTTACAGTGTACAGTTACAGTGTACAGTTACAGTGTACAGTTACAGTGTACAGTTACAGTGTACAGTTACAGTGTAAAGTTACAGTGTACAGTTACAGTGTACAGTTACAGTGTACAGTTACAGTGTTCAATTACACTTTACAGTTACAGTGTACAGTTACAGTGTACAGTTACACTGTATAGTAACAGTTTACAGTTACGGTATACAGTTACGGTATACAGTTACAGTGTACAGTTACAGTGTACAGTTACAGTGTGCAGTTACAGTGTGCAGTTACAGTGTACAGTTACAGTGTGCAGTTACAGTGTACAGTTACAGTGTACAGTTACAGTGTACAGTTACAGTGTACAGTTACAGTGTACAGTTACAGTGTACAGTTACAGTGTTAAGTTACAGTGTACAGTTACAGTGTACAGTTACAGTGTACAGTTACAGTGTACAGTTACAGTGTACAGTTACAGTGTACAGTTACAGTGTACAGTTACAGTGTACAGTTACAGTGTACAGTTACAGTGTACAGTTACAGTGTACAGTTACAGTGTACAGTTACAGTGTACAGTTACAGTGTACAGTTACAGTGTACAGTTACAGTGTACAGATACAGTGTACAGTTACAGTGTACAGTTACAGTGTACAGTTACAGTGTACAGTTACATTGTACAGTTACAGTGTACAGTTACAGTGTACAGTTACAGTGTAAAGTTACAGTGTACTGTTACAGTGTACTGTTACAGTGTAGTGTTACAGTGTACAGTTATAGTGTACACTCACATTGTACAGTTACAGTGTACAGTTACAGTGTACAGTTACAGTGTACAGTTACAGTGTACAGTTACAGTGTACAGTTACAATGTACAGTTACAGTGTACAGTTATAGTGTACAGTTGCAGTGTACAGTTACAGTGTACTGTTACAGTGTACAGTTACAGTGTACAGTTACAGTGTACAGTTACAGTGTACAGTTACAGTATACAGTTACAGGGTACAGTTACAGTGTGCAGTTACAGTGTACAGTTACAGTGTGCAGTTACAGTGTACAGTTACAGTGTGCAGTTACAGTGTACAGTTACAGTGTACAGTTACAGTGTACAGTTACAGTGTACAGTTACAGTGTTAAGTTACAGTGTACAGTTACAGTGTACAGTTACAGTGTACAGTTACAGTGTACAGTTACAGTGTACAGTTACAGTGTACAGTTACAGTGTACAGTTACAGTGTACAGTTACAGTGTACAGTTACAGTGTACAGTTACAGTGTACAGTTACAGTGTACAGTTACAGTGTACAGTTACAGTGTACAGTTACAGTGTACAGTTACAGTGTACAGTCACATTGTACAGTTACAGTGTACAGTTAACGTGTACAGTTACAGTGTAAAGTTACAGTGTAAAGTTACAGTGTACTGTTACAGTGTACAGTTATAGTGTACACTCACATTGTACAGTTACAGTGTACAGTTACAGTGTACAGATACAGTGTACAGTTACAGTGTACAGTTACAATGTACAGTTACAGTGTACAGTTATAGTGTACAGTTGCAGTGTACAGTTACAGTGTACTGTTACAGTGTACAGTTACAGTGTACAGTTACAGTGTACAGTTATAGTGTACAGTTACAGTATACAGTTACAGGGTACAGTTACAGTGTGCAGTTTCAGTGTACAGTTACAGTATACAGTGTACAGTTACAGTGTACAGTTACAGTGTACAGTTACAGTGTACAGTTACAGTGTACAGTTACAGTGTACAGTTACAGTGTACAGTTACAGTGTACAGTTACAGTGTACAGTTACAGTGTACAGATACAGTGTTCAGTTACACTGTACAGTAACAGTTTACAGTTACGGTATACAGTTACGGTCTACAGTTACAGTGTACAGTGTACAGTTACAGTGTACAGTTACAGTGTACAGTTACAGTGTACAGTTACAGTGTACAGTTACAGTGTACAGTTACAGTGTACAGTTACAGTGTACAGTTACAGTGTACAGTTACAGTGTACAGTTACAGAGTACAGTTACAGTGTATAGTTACAGTGTACAGTTACAGTGTACAGTTACAGTGTACAGTTACAATGTACAGTTACAGTGTACAGTTATAGTGTTCAGTTATGGAGTAAAGTTGCAGTGTACAGTTACAGTGTACAGTTACAGAGTACAGTTACAGTGTACGGTTACAGTGTACTGTTACAGTGTACAGTTACAGTGTACAGTTACAGTGTACAGTTACAATGTACAGTTACAGTGTACAGTTACAGTGTACAGTTATAGAGTAAAGTTGCAGTGTACAGTTACAGTGTACTGTTACAGTGTTCAGTTACAGTGTACACTAACAGTGTACAGTTACAGTGTACAGTTACAGTGTTCAGTTACAGTGTACACTTACAGTGTACAGTTACAGTGAACTGTTACAGTGTACAGTTACAGTGTACAGTTAAAGTGTACAGTTACAGTGTACAT
>CANNZV010004705.1:0-36930 GCA_947561585.1 Caprella mutica
GGTTGCCTTAGTCCCGTTTCGCGGCCATCAGCCACACTGCAGCCAGCCCGAACGAGATCAACGCATTCCATCCCGCCATCGAGATGCCAAACATCTCCCAAGGGATTTCGTCGCACCGCACCAGCGGGGCATTCATGATCTGGTTCAAAAGTTCATCTGTGGTCATGCCGCCCACAGGGCCAGAGGTACAAGTGGTGGGGCCTTCCCACCAACCTTGTTCGACGCCGCTGTGATAGACGCCGATCCCGGCGGTTGTCAGCGCCGCCAGAGCACCCAGAAAGGGCAGGGCGACCCCACGCATCGCCAGCGCCAATGCGCCAATCACAATCGCGGCCACATGCGGATACCGCTGCCAGATGCACAGTTTGCACGGAGGCATGTCCCCGATGAACTGAAACCCAAAGGCGCCCAACATCAGCGCGGCAGACCCGCCGGCGGCGACTAAGATCAGTGTGTTGCGTGTCATATGTATTTCACCAAAAGGAACCCGCCCAGAAGGACCACAACAAACAAGGTAAAGACAAGGCCCAACCGGCGTTCAATGAAATCACGAATTGGTGCGCCAAACGCCCGCAGCAGTGCAGCTACCACAAAGAACCTGAGCGCACGCGCCACCACTGATGTCACAGCAAAGGTCACCAGCGGCATCGCTGTCCAACCCGACATGATTGTGATCACCTTGTATGGGAAAGGCGTGACACCGGCGATCAATACCGCCCAGAACCCGACACCGTTGAATTTTTCGTTGAAAGCGGCCATCGAGTCGGCCTTGCCCATAGCCTCTAGCAGGGGCTGACCAAGGCTTTCGTAAAGAAATACCCGATCCCATATCCCAAAAATCCGCCCAAAACCGACGACACCGTCGCAACTGCGGCAATCAACCATGCGCGATGTGGCGCGGCCAGGATCATGGGGATCATCAAAACGTCTGCGGAATCGGAAAGACCGACGATTCAATGAACGCAACCAGCGCCAGAACCCACAACGCATGCGGTGAATTGGCTTGGGCCATTGTCCAGTCATACAGGCGGCGCAACATGGTTTTGGGGTCCTTTTCAAGGTTGACCGCACAGACCATGACACGTCGTTGTGGTCAACCTATGCAAAAGGCTCTTTACGACGGTCAAAGCTGGCGTTACACGGTGCCTCGCGTGCCCAAGTGGCGGAATGGTAGACGCAGGGATTCAAAATCCCCCGCCTTTGCGGGCGTGCCGGTTCGAGTCCGGCCTTGGGTACCACGCTATTCCGCAAATGTCCGAAAATGCCCCAAAATATGGGAAATTTGCGTCTTTGACGCTGTATCGCGTTCGTTTTGGGCCGCTTTGGAACTTGTTTCTGCGCATCGTCACACAAAAATTACGCGCGGTGTGTTAAGGGCGCGCTTTAAACCCCTTTCCAATGGCAGGGTCGGGTTGCTCGGCAGGGTGTCCGATCGTTTAAGACGTTTGATTCGACGCGCCTGGACCAGAATTGGGCGGCGCGTCAGGAATTCCTGATCCTTGAAGGCGAAACAGTTGCCGCGCAGGGCAGCGCTTTGGCGACATGATGGAACGCTACAGCCGCGAAGTGTCAATTCACAAGCGCGGCCACCCTTGGGAAGCCCTGGCGCATCGCAAAGCTGCAGGCCGATAAATTGGGCAAGATTCAGTTGGGCGATCTACGCGCGTTTGATTTCGCCGATTGGCGGGATCGCCGGTTGTGCGATGTGACGCCCGGAACGGTACGGCGCGAAATGAACCTGATCAGCGCGGCGCTGAATGTCGCCGTCAAAGATTGGGGGCTGTTGCCGTCCAAACCCCATGAAGGGCGTCAGGCGCCCGCCAGAACCGTTGGCGCGCGACCGCGGCCAAACGCGGATGAGCTGGAGCGGCTGGCGCATGTGGCCGGGGATGATCTGACCTTGGGCAAGTCGCGGGCGTTCCACGCGTTCAAATTCGCGATTGAAAACCGCCATGCGCGCCGGTGAGATTGTCGGGCTAACCTGGGATCGCGTTGATCTGGATCGCCGCGTGGCGCATCTGGACCGCACCAAGAACGGCCGAAAACGCGATGTGCCCCTGTCGTCCAAGGCGTTGCGGCTGCTGGAGGCATTGCCGCGCCGCGATCCGGTGTTCGATCTGACGTCCAGCCAATTGGACGCGCTGTGGCGTAAGGTGCGTGACGGGGCGGTGATCGAGGATTTGACCTTTCACGATTCCCGCCACGAAGCGATCACCCGGCTGGCCAAGAAACTGGACGTCCTGGCACTGGCCCGGATGGTCGGGCACACGGATCTGAAACAGTTGCAGGTCTATTACAATGAGAGCGCCGAAGAGATGGCGGCGCTGTTGGGTTGATTGATGGGAAGCGGGCTTTCTCTGCAAATGCAAATCTCTCGAGTCCCAAGCCAAAAGCAGTCACTTACCTAGTGAGTACAAGTGACGATCAGACATCGATCAGGTTGATGATAGCGTCGCTCTTGCGGCAATTGTGCTGCCGCTTTCAATCGCCGCCGATGGATAGAGAACGACTTTATCGCCTGCAACCAGTCCGCTGATAACTTCCGAATACAGTCCATCGCTCTTTCCGACCTCGACCGTCCTGATTTCTGCAATACCATTTTGCTCAACAAAGACCGACCATTCCCCACTTTCGCGAAAAAGTGCATTTGCCGGCACCGTCAAAATATCAGCAGCCTGCCAAATGATGATAGCGGCTTCGAGACTGTAGCCATGGCCAAGTGCAGGTCTGTCCTCAAATGGCGAAAGCAAAGCAATTTCAACACGCACCCCGCTGCTCTTCGACGCCCAGTGCCGAATATTTTGTGACACCATAAGGATCTATGCGGCGCACTTCGCCTTGCAAGTCACGCGTACCTCCCCAATCGCGCAGAATGACGCTGTCACCGATTGTCACTTGGACCGCATCAGATGAAATCAGTTCGACCTCTACGTCCAAACCTGATGCGATGTCGCCAATTTCCATAATCGGTGCGCCGACCGGCAGTGTCGTTTCACTTTCCTGCAGGACCCGCAAAATCTTTCCATCGATGGGCGAATGAAGCGGAATGTCGTCGCTACGCTCGTTGCCGTTGATGTTTTCCAAGCCAAGCTCATCAATGCCCATTAAGTTTGCCCGCGCATTTGCAACCTCAGCTTCGCGCATCTGAATCGAGGCCTCCGCGGTTGCCAATCTGGCTTGGCTGGTCTGCAAGGCGCTTTTGGCACGTTGCAAAGCGACTTCACTTGAGTACCCACTTTCAAACAAGGATTTGGTGCGCTCAAAGTCCAAATTGGCCAGTTCCTTGGCGGCAATGACTGCGTTCAAGTCAGCTTGCGCGACCCGCAACGCTGCAAGGGCTCCATCAACCGCAGCACTCGCTTGTTCCTGGGTCCGACTGTCAAGCACGACGGGGTTGGTCGGACGCATTCTGGCAACGACCGTTTGGTGTTTGCTGACGGTGTCGCCCGGGTGGACCTGAACACGCAGCAATTTACCAGCAATGGGCGTGGACAAAATATATGTCTCACGCACTTTCGTTCGGGCCTGCTTCGTCTATGGTCACGGCCAAATCGCCACGGCGCACCTCGCCCAAATCGACTTCGATAGCGGTGGGTTTAAATGCCAAACTGAGTGTGGTCGCAATCGCTGCCAATGCCGCGAGGATAAGCATATTGCGAGACAGTTTTGCGCGTTTTGCCATTGTCGTTATCTCTTGTTTTGAGGGCTGAGATAATGTCAGCCCGGTCTATGTCACGCTTCACGAGCCAACCCGACGTCAATGCGGCCCCAACGACGACAGCAATTGCCGTTCCCGTTGCCTGAGGGGCAAATACGACTGGGATTTGATACAGGTCCGTCGAGAAGCCTGCAGCAATGAGATGGGACAGCGCGTTGCCCATAAGAACACCCAAAGGGAGGGCCACCAAAGTTACGACCGCGAGTTCGCCCAGAAGAACGAAAGCAGTCTCGCCTTGATAGAACCCCATCACACGCAAGCTCGCGAGGTCGCGGGCCCGTTCATCCTTGGCGACACGTGCGGCGTTGTAGATGATGCCAAAGGTGATCGCGAATGCCATGAAGCCCATGATAAAACGAGAAGATCCCGCACACCCTGATCATAATGGTTTTAAAGGCTTGCTCTGCTTCTGATCGCAGGCTCACCCCTGCGACCCTCGGCATGTTCTTTAGCGCGGCATAGACATCTTTCTCTGCCCCGTCATTGATTGACAAATACGCCCCTGAAATCCGGTTCGGTTCGTCTATCAAACCACTGAGGGCATCAATATCCATAAAAGCGGGCGACCCCATGAGGCTTTCCGTTATGCCGACCACTTGTGTGCTAAAACTGGGCTGAGCGCCCTGACGGATATCAACGACGATGTCTTCCCCGACGCGGAGGTTCAGAATGTCGGCAAGTGATGCCGAAAGAACAATGCCCCGCGACGGAAGCACAATTGGTTGCGTATCTGCATCCAAAGCACGAAACAGTTGTGCTTGTGCGGCAAGTCCAGTGATTGCACCCGCATAATGACGTCGGCCATTTCGCAAGATCACGGGCGCAGCTCGGACGGGCTCGACCCGGGTAACGCCTGCGATCCCCCGCAGCTCATAAATCACATCGCTCGATGTTGGCGTCGTAAAAGTGACAAAGGCGTCCGAGCGATCAATCACGTTGAATGTGTGGTCCAGCGCTTTGTCAAACCCTTCGTAGATGATCAGCATCGACAGGCTAAGTGCCATCCCTGCAGCGATGCCCATCCCCGCGCCAAGCA
The DNA here is from genome assembly GCA_947561585.1 of Caprella mutica. Taxonomy (NCBI): domain Eukaryota; kingdom Metazoa; phylum Arthropoda; class Malacostraca; order Amphipoda; family Caprellidae; genus Caprella; species Caprella mutica. The sequence continues at coordinate 4,755 of CANNZV010004705.1, forward strand.
TGCGCAAAGGTTGCCGCATTACCCGTCGCAGAACCATTCGGGTTGGCTGGTCAAGGCGGCTGACAAACCCGTGCCCAAAGTTGCCCGTCTTGGAGTAATCGGGAGGAGATGGCGGGCGCATGGCCTCGGCAGGTGCGAGCTGAAAAATGCGCCGCAACACGATGGCGCCACCCAATGATGCCACGGTAACGCTGGTCAGGATGCCCGTCAGAAACGATGACGCTTCCAGCCGGAACAGCAAAAAAGGTAATTTGTAATAGGTCGTATAAATCGGAATCGTCATACGTCCGAGCGCAACGCCCAGAACACAGCCAAACAACGCTCCACCAATTGCGATCATCAAAATCAGTTGCAGGTAATGAATGCTGACTTCCGTATCGGAGTACCCAAAAGCTTTCATTAGGCCGATCTCTTCTCGCTCGGACTGCACCATGCGGCTAATCACAATGTAGAGAAGAAACGCCGCGACAAGCATAAAGACAGGCGGAACATTCTTCGCCGAGACTTTTAGCCCGGAAATCTCTTCCGAAAGAAACCTGTTGGACGGATGATCTATGGCAGCATAAGCACCGGCCGATCCGTAAGGTTCCAGAATTCGGTCGACAGCGTCGAGGACGGCATCAACATTTGCGTCACGCCGCAGCGTCAGTAAAACTTCATTAAATGCCCCCTTCAAATCAAGCGATGCGGCGAGGGTTGGGCGCCCCACCCAAATGACGCCAAAGCGTGTGTCATCCGGTATCATCTCCCCTGGCGCCGCATAATATATGAACTCGGGCGACTGCGCCGTTCCGACCACATCGAACACGCGGCGGATCCCATTTAATGTGACGTTGATCTGCTCCCCAGGTTGAATTCCGTGGGCCTGTGAAAAGCCCTCCAACAGCACAACTTCCTGCGGGTTTCCGGCCTCAGGAAGCCGCCCTGACGTCAACAGAATTTCGTTGAGGTGGCGTTGGCCATCAAACGAAAGTGACAAAACGCGCGCCGAAACAGAAAGGTCACGGCCGGCCACATCGATAAGAGCCCCCCCCCGTGACGCGCGTATCGATAGCTGCGACGCCCGAGATGCTGCGCAGTTGGCTGCTGACGTGCTCTGGCGCGCGGACCACAGAGGCGAAAACGTCGGCAAACTGGTTGTGCTCGTAATAGGTGTCTCTGGTTTGAGTCAGCGATGCGACAAGTCCTGACATCATCACTTGCAAGGCCACCCCGATCCCGATGACGACCATAATCGCGATGGCCTGTCCTTTGATGCGCCAAAGGTCGCGAAACAGTTTGGCATGCAGCGGCTTCACCACTCGACCTCCTCTGCGTCAACGGGGTGCCTATTCAGTTGAACGTCTCTGATTGCCACCGTCTGCAAAGTTGATGACACGGTCCGCCATTGCCGCAGTCGCGGCCGCATGGGTAATGATGAGAATCGTTGTGCCCAATTTTTCGTTAACGTCTTGAAGAACACGTAACACGGCGCGCCCCGTCGTACTGTCCAATGCACCCGTTGGCTCGTCGCAGAACAAGACTTCTGGTTGTTTTGCGATCGCCCGCGCAATTGCTACGCGTTGCTGTTCTCCGCCCGACAACTGCGCTGGAAAGTGATCGAGGCGTTTGCCTAAACCGACCACGTTCAAACGCCTCATCCGCACTTATCGGGTTTTCGGCTATTTCTGTGACGAGTTCGACGTTTTCACGCGCGGTCAAACTTGGCATGAGATTGTAGAACTGAAAGACAAAGCCAACATGATTGCGCCGATATGTGGTGAGTTGGCGATCACTCATTTTGGTCAGACATTGATCCCCAAACCATGCATCCCCTCACTGACCTTGTCCAGACCCCCCAAAATATTCAGAAGCGTCGACTTCCCACTCCTGAAGGCCCCAACAAAACGACGATCTCGCCACGGTTAATTTCTAAATCAACTCCGCGTAAAGCATGCACTGCAGACCGACCTTCGCCATAAGTCTTGGTCAGACCTTCGGTTCGGAACGCAGTTTTGGTGGCTTCTTCCGTGTTGCTCAGCATGCCGAAGATGATAACTTCAAAGACGATCTATCTCCTATGATCAGGATCAATTTAACCCAACCCGAGAATATTTCAGCGGAAGCTGTGACATGGGCAAAGGCCTCGTTGCGAATTCGATGAAATCCATCTTGGCTAGAAATGGCCTCTACGCACCCAAGTCTCATTGGAGAAACAGTTTCGTATCCTAGTGAATGGCAGGTTCCTTGGCGCTGCAATGCAGCAAGAGCTTACAGTTTGAGCGGAGGCTCCGGGCCGATGCTGCCTGACTTGGTGGAGCAAATCCCGCCCGATCACGAGATCGCCACGGACACCGCCGATTGGGCTTGTGATACGCGCAAATGCCACAATGTGATCGCCGTACGAGGCGCCGCTGCCATCATCCCTGCTCACAAGAATAGACGGGATTGGAAGCCAGCCACGACGAGCGTCATCGCGCGAAAGGAAGCTGTGAGAGCCCGCAAATATCCCGGACGGGCACTTTGGCGAAAACTGACCGGATATCACCGCCGTAGCCGCGCGGAAACGAAGATGAACTGCGCCAGCCTCCTCGGCCAAGGTCTTTTGGCCCGAGACTTCGACCGGCAGGTTGCCGAGTTCCAAGTGCGGATCGCGGCGCACAACCGCTCTTGGCATACTCATCACAGAGCCCGTAGGATATGTCTGTTCGACCGCGCCGATCTAGTGGATCGCATCAAGACGGGACATCCTATGCTCCATCAGTACCTCAACGTACCGTAACATCGAGACAATCTCTTCCGGCTTTCGCCGCTTGTTCGCCATTCTTGGCCCTCCGTTTCCTATATATAGAGGTGGACCAAATGAATTGGGGAGGCTCAATGTGGACGGCTTTAGCGAGGTATCAATTCACAAGCGGTGGCATGCATGGGAGGCGGCGCGCATGGCTGTTCATTATTGTGCGGCCACCGTGGTGAGTTTGGCATCGGTCCCAGCACCCGTTTGGTCCGGGTATTGTGACGATGCAAAGCTCGTGATCTTGTTGGTGATTGTGTAGCTCAAATCGCAGTATTTGTTGCCTGTCCCATCGTACCAACCATCCGGCTGTTGCTGCAATGGCGTCCGCTGGTCGCGCCAGGTCTGGTACACATGGATAGGCGTAAGGGTGTAGATGAAATTGGCCTGCCACCAGACAACCGTGACCTTGGGCATTGCAGCGGTCGGGGTCACACCGAATGTGTTCGACACTGTTTCGGATTTTGAGATGGTTTGGCTGTGCTGAAAGGTGTCTGTCAGTGTTGAACTGATTTTGGCAACGTCGGCGTTGGCTTCGACGGTAACGGACCATCCCATCGTAAACGTATCGGTTTCACTCGCTCCGACTGTGACGCTGGTTTGATGGCTGTATGGGGTTTCAAGCGTGGCTGTTGCCTCGACGATGGGCAGGTAATGGCCATGAACATCAAGCCGCGAGATGACAAGGAAGTCAGAGAATTCGCCAATCGGAATCCGACCTGTCACCATCTGGCTGCCAACAATGACCGGGGGCGTCGCCGCCGGCGTATCGTTGAACCCCTGTGGCCTTGGGGGCTGTGGCAGATCAATCCATTTCGCAGATGAGGGAACTGAGTTGGTCATAAGCTTGTCCTTAAATAGATCCAAAGATGGTCGAGTTTGGCGGTTTGGGCCGAAGTAATCAAGCTGGCCAGCCGGGTCGTCTACCTACGCGGCAGATTTGAGTGTGCGGCAAGCGGCCTCCATTATGGCTTCCCCGAATTTGGCCCAATCGACAGCTCTCAACAAAGCAGAGGTCGAGCCGCCTTTGTCTGCGTGCTGTCCCCGTCGCCCAGAATTGGACGGCACCTTGCATTGCTATTTGGGCGCCAAGGCACTACATACAGGGTACAAAGTTTTGGTCTTCTTCGGCAGAGGCGTATCGCCTGCCAATTTGGACTTCGATCTTCTATCAACAAAATCCAACTGTCGCACGCCCGGTCCAAGATCTGACTCTTGGGAAAGGGGCCGATGTTTTCGCACACGCCCGCATCGCTCATGCGATGGTTTCATGGTCTTTGGAGACCGGGAAACGACCTGATCTGATGCCGCGCAAAAACTGTGCCGTGATGACTGATAGAACATAGAGAACGCCCTGACAAAATGTCTTGTCAGTGCAGAAAAGCGAGACGGCGCTTTCCCCGTCAAAGGATCAACAAAATGACTTTTCCAGAATGGACGAAACCCGGCATCTACGGTGCTGTGGCAGGTGCGATCGTGGCGTCACTCTTGGGTTTTACGTGGGGGGGATGGACCACCAGCGGGTCTGCTCAGAAAATGGCACGGGACATGGCGACGGACGAAGTGGCGTTGGCGATGGTGCCGGTTTGTCTGGACATGTCGGCGGCTGATCCGGACCGTGCAGAAAAACTGGCCGTGCTCAAGGAAGCGTCCGGTTTTAGCCGTCGCAAAGCGCTGATGGACACCGGGTGGGCGACCCAGCCGGGGACGTCCTCGCCCAACGGTGACTTGGCCGTCGCTTGTCTGGCGGGGCTGGAGTTGGATGGATAGTCACTCCAAAACGCGTTTCTCTGTACTCCAAGACCCGTGCGAAACGCGACTGTCGGTAAACCTGCAAAGGGTGCTGGTGTCTTTTGTTGGTTTGGCTTTTGCGTTTTTGGTGTTTGTGCTGCCGGCGTTGGCCCAGTCTACGGTGGATCGTGTCCCTGAAAATGCCACTGCGCGAAAATACAGCGAAGGCTGGGAATGCAATATCGGATATCGCCCTGTTGGCGATGAATGTGCGGCAGTATCGGCACCGGACAATGCCTATGAAACCAACCGCACATATGGTCCCGGTTGGGAGTGTTTACATGGCTTTCGCAAGGTTGGTGAAGCGGCCTGTGTTGCGGTGGTTGTCCCCGAAGGTGCGTTTCTGGACCCGTCTGGTGAACGCTGGCATTGCGCCCGCGGATTTATCAAAATCGATGATGCGTGCCAAAAGGTCGTCGTGCCAGAACACGGATATCTGGTGGATGCGACCTTTGGGTCCGGGTGGGATTGCGACCGTGGGTATGAGCGTGTCGGCGACCTTTGCAACGCCATTGAGGTGCCGGACAACGGATATTTGAACGGATCACGCTATGGGCAGCCGTGGACATGTGAGCGCGGCTATTTTGAAAAGGGTGGTCAGTGCGAAGCTGTCGTTGTCCCTGATCACGCGTATTTTGACGATGCGACATACGGAACGGGATGGAAGTGCGAGAGGGGGTATGCCGCCACGCGAACCAATTGTGACGCGATAGACGTTCCTGCGAACGCCCATCTGGACAGGTCTGGAAACCGGTGGGCCTGCAACAAGAACTTCCGAAAGTCCAAAGGTCAGTGCGTTCAAAACAACTGAAGCCATCGCGCCTACGCGCCGTCGTCGCCGCGCAGTGGCGGCGACAAGGCGTTCATCTTAAAAGGAAAATACCATGAAACCCGAACGTCAAACAGTAGACAGAATGCGTCGTGCTGTCAGAGGGGCGCAATCGCCGCCGCCGACGCACGATGCAACAAATCCCCCGATTTCCGTCATGCAGAAAAGTGCGCCGCCAACGGCGGTGGTCTATTGCGAAGGCAACTTTGGCCAAATTGACGGCAAGACCGCAAATGGGCTGGTGCGCCATTCACAGGCGTACAGGATCCTTTCTGTCATCGATAGCAATACTGCTGGCGCCGACAGTGGCCAGTTTCTTGATGACGCGCCAAACGCGATACCGATCGTCGAAAGTTTGGCTGCGGCCATTGCGAACGACACGGCCATCCCAGAAACCTTCATCTATGGCATGGCGCCATCATCAGGGCGGCTTTCAGTTGCTGATCGCGCAGTTGTTCTCGAAGCCATTGCGCAGGGCATGAATATCGTAAGCGGTCTGCACGAGTTTCTAAGCGACGACGCCGAAATTGCAGGTGCGGCACTGGCGCGGGATGTAGCCATCCGTGACATTCGCAAACCCAAGCCCAGCAAGGACATGCGCTTGTTTGATGGCAGCGTCGCGCGGGTTGATGCGTTACGGATCGCCGTTCTGGGGACCGATTGCGCCATCGGAAAACGGACGACAGCGACGGTTCTGGCGCGCGCCTTGAATGAAGCGGGCATAAAGACCGTGCTGGTCGGCACCGGCCAAACGGGTTTGATGCAGGGGGCCAAATACGGTGTGGCCATGGACGCCGTTCCTCCGCAGTTTTGCTGCGGCGAGCTTGAAGGCGCGATTGTTGCGGCCTCAAACGCTGAACACCCCGACGTTATCCTGATCGAAGGCCAAGGCGCGCTAAGCCACCCTGCGTTCTGCACATCCGCCTTTATCCTGCGCGGTAGCCAACCGGATGCCGTCATTCTTCAACATGCCCCGAAACGTGCCCACCGATGCGATTTTCCCCGCATGGCCATGCCCAATCCGGCAAGCGAGATTGCTTTGATCGAAGCGTTTTCCGACACAAAAGTTATTGGGGTCACGCTCAATCACGAAGGCATGTCCCAAGCCGAGATCACAACCGCGATTGCGCATCACTCCAAGGTGCTTGGTTTGCCGGTGACCGATGCGCTCAGCAGGCCAGCAGCCCATTTGATGGCCATCGTCCTCGGCGCCTATCCCGGTTTGTTGCAAGATATGCCAGCGGCCGCGATATGAGCACACCGCGCATTGATGTTGATCTGCGCAAGATACGCTGCAACACGCGCAGACTTGTCGAGGGTCTGAAACCGCGCGGCATTGGTGTTACTCCTGTGACCAAAGCGGTTTGCGGGCATCCAGCCATCGCGCGGGCCATGCTTGACGGTGGCGCGACCGGCCTTGCCGAGGCGCGTTTGAGCAACGTCAAGAGATTGCGGCAGGCCGGAATAACATGTCCGATCACAATGATCCGAACACCGGTTCTAAGCCAAGTCGACGACGTGGTGCGCCTATGCGAAACCAGCTACAACACACAGACCACTGTGATCGCAGCCTTGGCAGCAGCGGCGCTGCGGCAAGGCTGTGTTCATGGCGTCATCCTGATGGTCGAAATGGGCGATCTGCGCGAAGGGATCATGCCCCAAGACGTTGGCGACTTGGCTCAGTACGTGGTCGATTTGCCGGGCGTGGCGCTAAGGGGTATCGGGACGAATTTTGCCTGCCTGAACAATCGCGCGCCGGACGCGGCAGATATGCAGGTATTGTCTGCCCTTGCCAACGACGTAGAAGGGCAGTGTGGCCCTGTGCTTGAAACGATTTCAGGGGGCAACTCGGCCAACCTGCCGTGGGCGTTTGGCCAGAATGCCACTGGTCGGATCAACGATCTGAGGATTGGCGAAGCGATCCTACTTGGTGTCAATCCACCCTCCGGAGAACCGATCGCCGGATTGTTCCAAGACGCACTGGTGCTTGTCGCCGAAGTCATAGAGGTGGACACCAAATCTGTGCGCCCGTTGTTGCGCGCTGCTGATCCCAACTTGGCCGGATTGCGCCTTGTGCCCAATGGGGCCGATACCTCGCGGATGATCCTTGCCATCGGGCAACAGGACACCGATACGGCTGGGCTTGCGATGCCATTTGGAAACACGTTTGTCGGGGCAACAAGTGACCATCTGGTCGTCAGCACCAGACATGAAGCGTTGAACGTAGGATCGGAAGTCCGGTTTCAGATGCAATATGGCGCCTTGATGCGCGCCATGGCCGCTCCGGACATTCAGACATCACTGCGAAATGATCGACCCGCACCAACCATACACAAGGCAAATGGCCGAAACCAAAACTTGGCATTGGTTTGAACGCGCTTGTTCAAACGCGCCGAAGTGACAGCAAGAGGAAAGCAAAGTTGAAAAAATCGAACGTATTCAAAATGCAACCGCCCAAATCGGAAACGCCGATGGACAAGACAACGCGCATCGTCAGGAAAATGGTCGACGAAGAAGCCGAACAACGACAAATCAAGATGGACCGTCTCCGCTCTGCGCGCCTCGAAAGGGAAGCAAACACGCCAACCAAGCCATCAAGCTAGATCAACAGGCCGGGCCGGGGGCTTATCCATGACGCACACAGACATGAACGCATCGAAAATTCACTATATCTGTCAGACATATGTGGAACAAAAACGCGGGCGCGACGGGCAGGCGTCCCTGAAGATTGGCAAGCAATTCCAGTATTCGACGGCATCCGAGGCACAAAACCGGGCCGAACGCGAAGCCCAGTCACAAGAATGCGTGGGCGCCGATGCATATATGGTGGATGAAGACCCAAACAGCGGAGAAGTCGGATCACCCGTCTTCCTTGTCAGGCTGGGCAATGTCCCGGAATTCGATGAGGTCTAGCACCTTGAAGGTGGTCTAGGTTCAACCCGTAAGGCACCGCACGGCAACGGCCCTTGATTATCGCGCAGGCTGGCAGTGATTGACACGATGAAATCATAATTCGCTGCTTTTGGATTTCTACTGTGCGTGCTGTACCGGACTTACTTCCTGATCAATCAGGAAGTTTTCCAGTATCGCATTGAACAAATGCGCCTTTTCCAAATGCGACGCGTGGGCGCAGCCGGGCAGGACCGCGAGGCACGCACCTTCAATTGATCTCCACAATTCTTCGGTCTGGCTCCAGGGGTATGTTCTGTCATGGTCGCCCCAAACGACCAAGGTCTTGGCCCTGATCTGTGCAAGGTGGGCGCTGCCGCTCCAGCCATTCATGGCGTCCAAACCAGCTAGAATTGCGTCAACGCCAGTCATCTCGGCGATCTGTGCGCAGCTCTCATAGGCGGGTGCCTGATCCCTGTTCAGAAACCACGTGGCGGCAATCCGTCTGGCGGTCACGCGTGAACCTTCGGCCTTTGCGCGATCTTTTGAGGTTTCGATCGTCTCGAAACGACCCGGCAAAACGCCCGTCGCGCCTGTTCCATAAAGCACCAGCCGGTCAACCCGTTCAGGGGCGTGCGCAACCATCTCTTGGGCAACCATCCCTCCCATCGAATGCCCGATAAGATGAAAATGATGCACCCCGCGCGCACTAAGCTCGTCCAAAGCCCAATTCGCAAAACATGGAATGCTGGTCAACGCTTTGGCCTTTGCGTTTGCACCAAAACCCGGAAGGTCCAGAGCGACACAGTCAACGTTGGCAAACGCCTTTTGTTGAAGCTGCCACTGTTGACTGCCCCCCATCAAGCCATGAACAAAAACCAGCGATGTCACTTGCGTCCGCCCTGTACGATGCGGTCAAGGATCATCGCGCAAAACAGGATCGCAAAGCCTGCCAAAATACCTTGGCCCACGTTGGCGTATTGCAGAGCTTCAAGCACGTCCTCACCCAAACCTTTCGCCCCGATAAGCGATGCAACAACGACCATCGCCAGAGAAAGCATGATCGTCTGGTTGATCCCGGCACGGATAGACGGCCCCGCAAGCGGCAGGTCCACTTTCGTAAGCAGATACCATTTGTTTGCGCCAAAACTGATTGCGGCTTCGCGCACGCTTTCCGGCACGCCGCGCAAGCCCAGCACCGTGAGGCGCACAACTGGGGTGCCGCCAAAAATCATCGTTGTGACCACGGCGGCAGGTTTGCCGGTGCCGAAAAAGGCAATCACAGGGATCATGAACACAAAGGCGGGCATGGTTTGCATGAAATCCATGACTGGCTGGATCGCTTTGTAGAACCGTGGACGGCGTGCGGCAAACATGCCCAAAGGGATGCCGATCAGGATCGACAGACACGCAGCGGTGCCCAGCAGGGCCAGTGTGGTCATCGCTTTTTCCCAAAAGCCAAGAAGCCCCATATAGGCGAGAAAGGCACTGGAATAGATCGCCATACGCACGCCCGCCGTGAGCCATGTAAGCAGCACAATCAAAGAGGCAATGACGATCCATGGTGTGCTGACAAAGACGATCTCAAGCGCATCCAGCACCCGGCGGATCACGTAGGTGATTGCGTCAAACAGAACTTCGCCATTCAGCACGGCCCAATTAAAGAAGGCTTCTACTTTGTCGATGCTCCAAAGCCGGATATCCGCATCAGTCGGGAAATCTGACAAAAGCGTAAAGCGCCCCGGAAACGAGTAGTGCATCATCGCCGCAAAAACGACCAATCCCATGAATATTGCACTCAGCACGATGTGGGTCATGGGCAGGCCCGAGCGCAAGCTGCGATCGCTCATCCAGTCGGAAAAGCGGGCCTCAAGAGCTGTGTTTGCCATAACGGATTGTGCGATTTTGACGAGGATCAGGATCACAAGCCCTGTAAGCGCCACTGTCGGACCGGTCGCAGCCAGCGCGTCGGCTTCGGCACGCAGACCTCCGATATTGGCCTCAAGGCTGTCCACTGTACGCTGAAAGGCGTCAACGCGGTCTGATCCACTTTCAATCGCGGCGGCAAGCTGTTGTCGGCGCAGGTCGAGCGTTCCCTCAATCGAGGCGATGCGGGCCATAGCTTCGGCCCCCAGATCCCCGAACAGGCCGCGCGCAATTTGCACAAAGGCAAGTGTTTCGATGATCAAAAACGGGAGTGCCCAGTTCCACAGGCCGCGCGCGCCAAACCAAACAGGGCCAAACAGACCAGCCATCAGGTTGAACGTGGGCGTGAAGGACGACGAAGACCCGATCTTGTCAAACATGCGGATATAGTATTCGGGGCTTGTGCGTACGAAGGTACGGATGTTTTCACGCCGTTCTTCTGCATAGGCCAATGCCGCTTTGCTCGTGGTGTCTTCGAGCGGGTTCACACCAAGCTTTTCCACTGCGTCGCTCATGAGACTTCGGTTCCTTCAATCACAGTGCGCAGCAGGTCTGCGCGCGTAATAATGCCTGCATCTTTGCCGTCCTGACGGACAACAATCGGGTTGTCGTCATCAATGGCGAGGGTGATGAGTGTGCTCAGGTTCTCGCTCGCCTCAACGCGCGGTGCATCTGTGGCGATGGGACCGTGGGCTGCGATGTGGTCTGCAATCGGCTGCATCACCGCGTGGGCGTGCACAACTTTGAGCCGGGAAATACCTGCAACAAATTCAGCCACATAATCATCGGCGGGGTGCATCACGATCTGCTCAGCCGTGCCCATTTGCACCATCATTCCGTCGCGCATGATTGCAATGCGATCACCGATCCGCACGGCCTCATCCAGGTCATGGGTGATGAAGATCGTCGTCTTTTTCAGAATTTTGCTCAGGCGGATGAATTCATCCTGCAACTGACGCCGGATCAACGGATCAAGCGCCGAGAAAGGTTCATCCATCAACAGCACATCAGGGTTGGCTGCAAGTGCGCGGGCAAGGCCCACACGTTGTTGCATGCCACCCGACAGCTCATGTGCGAATTTGGCCCCCCACGCGCCCAGCTCGACGATGTCGAGGATCGCGGCGGCTTGGCGCATCCGTTCGTTTTTGGGCACCTTCCGGATTTCAAGCGGCATGGCGACGTTATCAAGCACCGAGCGGTGGGGCATCAGCGCGAAGTTCTGAAAGACCATGCCGATCTTTTGGTTGCGGAACTTCTGAAGCTCGCGCGTGCCGAGGGCCATCACGTCAGTGCCTTCGATCTCGATCTTTCCAGAGGTGGGTTCCAGCAAACGGTTAAAGTGGCGAACCAGCGTTGATTTCCCGCTGCCGGAAAGACCCATGATACAGAAAATCTCGCCACGGTTCACGGACAGGCTCACGTCTGCCACCCCTACGACGGCATTGAATTCAGACAGCACTTGCGCCTTGGTCAAACCCCGGTCCCTGACAGCTTTGAGGGCCTCTACGCTGCGAGCGCCAAAAATCTTCCAGACTTTGGAGATTTCAACGACTGTATCGTTTGCCATAACGGGTCTCGTCTGTTGGAAAGGGGGCATTCTGCGGCACCTGCACTGGGGCGGTGCCGCAAGTTTTCAGGATGCTCTGTTAGAGGCCCAGCATCGCATCGACGCGGTCTGAGTTCGCTGCAATCCACTCTTTTGCAGCGTCTGCTGGATCTTTGCCATTGGCGCTGATTTCGTAGGCAAGGCCAGACACATCATCCGCTGTCAGCGCGAAATTCGCAAAAAACTCTGCAATCGCAGGCGAGCGATCTGCCAGCGAATTGGACCATGCGATCTGAACATCCTTCAGCGCGTCTTTGGTCGCAACCGAAGACTTCTGATACCAGTCCGCATCATCGGACGGCTGGACCATGATGTATTTTGCCGCGTCAAACGTCGGTTCCGTCAGCATTTCAACGTCGAACATGAACCAGACGGCATGGGGCTTGTAGCAATAAAAGGCATAGCCTTCGCCCTTGGCGATGCTGTCTTTGATGCGCGCTGTTTTCACAGCCTCTTCGGCACGGATCGGTTCGATGAAGTCAAGCAGACCGTAGTCGCGAACTTTCACTTCGTTCACGTTGGCAGAGGCCCAGCCGGGGGCCCCGATCCACATTTCGCCTTTGCCATTGCCATCGCTGTCCATGAGCGCCGCCACATCAGGACGGCCCAGATCGGCGATGTCGGTGATGTCGTTGGCGGCCGCAAAATCCTTGCTGACGCAAAACCCCTGGTTGCCTTCATAAGAATTACTCGACAGCGTGACTGTTCCGGCGCCTTTGACATATTTGTCGGTAAAGCTTTGCTGGTTTGGCAGCCAGACATCGGGATGCACGTCGATGTCACCTTTGCCCTGATCCATCGCCTGAAAGATTGTCGCGTTGTTGCCCGGTACATATTCGACCTTGCCGCCAATGCGAGACGTAACGATTTCGCCCAGAACGTGACCGATTGCTTGTGCGCCTGTCCATGATGGTAGGCCAATTTTGACTTCTTCTGCGGCAAAGGCTGGCAGGGCGAAAAAGCTGACTGCAGCTGCAAGGCCCAGTGATTTCAATTTGGATTTCATATTGATTTCCCCGTTTGGTTCGCGCCTGACGATTGCCGGCGTTTGCGTGATTGGATCGTTGTCCATCGTGTGCCGAAGCTTGTGCCTTGGCCTGTGCAGAGGGGTCGCTGTGGCCCCCATGGCGCACGCCTCAAGACTAAGGCAGGAAAATCCGAAAGGGCCAATTCTAACATTTCATCAAACTATTCGTAGTTTGCATAATTTGGGATAAAGTTGCGCAAGAACCATTTCCGGGAAGGATAGGGGCCTTGGATTTGAACTGGCTGGGCGACTTCGAATGCCTTGCGCGAACGCTGAACTTTACCCGTGCCGCGCAAGAGCGGAATATCACGCAGTCGGCATTTAGCAGGCGGATCAAAGCGTTAGAAAGCTGGGTCGGCGCACCGTTGATCAATCGCGCGCATTACCCTGTACAGCTCACAGACGCAGGTGAACAGTTTTTGCCTGTTGCGCTTGCGGCGGTTTCACAGCTTTCCGAACAGCGGCAAGTGATACGTGACGCGGACAGGGGCGGGCGGCGCTATGTCAGATTTTCAGCGCTTCACGCCATTTCGGTGAATTTTCTATCGCTTCGCATAGATAGTTTGCAGAAAGAAATGCCCGACCTGTACACGCGGGTCATTTCGGATTCTCTGAGCACCTGTTGCGAGCTGTTGGTCGAGGGGGCAGTAGACATCATGCTGTGCTATTATCACGAGACAGTCTCGCCGCGCATCGATGAAACCGCTTTTGTGCGCAAGGATATGTTGACCGATTGGCTGATCCCAGTTGCGGCCACGACCGCGGCACAATCGCAAAACTGGAGCCTCGGGGATCGTTCGGCCCCACCAATCCCTTATCTTGCGTTTGAGCCGTCCACCTTTCTTGGCATGGCTGTGGATAGCATTTTTGAGGGAACAATTCCGAACGTCGAAGCTATTTATGTCGATGGGCTCGTCGAAACGATAAAACGTCGGGTCTTAAGGGGCAGCGGCTTTGCGTGGTTGCCGAAAACGGCAGTGGCCGAAGAACTGGCCGATGGCCGATTGGTCCAGATCGGAGATGAAACTTGGACCACACGCCTGACGATTGCGGCGCTTGCCAACCCGGCCAATTTTGACCCGGTTGCACAGGAAGTCTGGGAAAAATTGTGATGGGCGTTTCAGAGGGCGGTTGAAAACGCCACAATCGCCTGTGCCAGCAAATCAACCGTGTCCACCGCGTGCACATTCGGTGCGACACTGTCAGCGATCAGCGAGAATTCCGAACAGGCAATGAATTGCATGTTCGCCCCTGCGGCAGCCAGTTCAGAGGATGCGCTGTTTAGCGCGTCGCGGGCCGCTGGCACGGGGCCGTGTGCTTTGACTTGGCGGATTGCCATAAGCATCTCCGCATCGCGGTTTGGCCAGATCACGGCGATACCGTAAACCTCAAGCGCGCGTTCAAACAATCCTGTGTGCCGGACGGCCGGAGAGGCAAGGATGCCGACGGTGCCACCTTTGCCAATCTGCTGTGCCGCGTGTTTGGCCGCCAGATCAATCATATTGAGCAGCGGAATGTCCACGGCGTCTGTGATTGCATCCGCATAGTGATGCGCCGTGTTGCACGGCATGGCAAGTGCGGCACAGCCTGCGTCCTGCAGGCGGCGCGCCATTGCGCCAAGGGTCGGACCGGGATTATCGCCTGTGCCTTCAATCAGATGCGCAATGCGCGAGGGCACCTGGGGATTCATGTCGATAATCAGGGGAATGTGATCACGATCATCGCGGGCATCAACCGCCTGCATCACCTTGCGCTGCAGCAATATCGTGGCTTCGGGCCCCATCCCGCCAAGAACGCCGATGGTGCGGGGCCCGCGCGACATTATATGTTCACCCAGCGGTCGCTGTGATCGAAGGCAAAGTCATAGCCACCAAGGGCCGCCGCACCACCCGTGTGCAAGAAGACAACGCGCTCGCCTTCAAAGTGACCTTTGCGGCACAGATCGATAAGGCCAGCAGCGCCTTTCGCGGAATAGCACGGATCAAGCAGAATGCCTTCCAGCTCGGCGAACATCTTGATTGCTTCAATACCGCTCTTTGTGGGAATGCCGTAACCATCGCCAACGTAGTCTGTATTGGCCATGACATCTTCGCGCTTTACCACACCCGCACAGCCAAGCTTCTCGGCGGTTTTGCAGGCAAGATCATAGACCATCTGCTCTTGCTTTGGCTGCGGCGCACGTGTGCCGATGCCAAGCACAGGGATTTGGGCGTTCATTGCACACATGCCTGTGACCAAGCCGGCCTGCGTGCCGGATGACCCTGTGGCATGGGTCAGACGGTCGATCTTGAGACCCATCTTGTTGGCCTGCTCGACCAGTTCAAACGCCGCATTCACATAACCCAGCGCACCCGTCGGGTTTGAACCACCGCCGGGAATGACATAAACCTTGTGACCCTTGGCGCGCATTTTCTCTGCGGCTTTCTCCATCTCGCCGGGCATGTCGTGGCCTGCCGGAAACTTCTCGGTCGTCGCACCATGCAGGTGGTCAAGCAAAACGTTGCCGTTGGTGTTGTAGTTGCCGTCCTGATAGCCTGTGCGATCTTCCAACAGGATGTGGCACTTGAGCCCCATTTTCGCGGCAAAGGCTGCCGTCTGGCGGCCGTGGTTGGTTTGGGTCGCGCCCTGCGTCATGACCATGTCCGCGCCTTGCTCGACCGCTTCGGCCATCAGGAATTCCAGCTTGCGGGTCTTGTTTCCGCCGGTGGACATGCCTGTGCAATCGTCACGCTTGATCCACAACTCGACACCCAACTCTTTGGACAAACGCTCCATCGGTTCAAGCGGTGTGGACAGGTGGGCAAGGAAAACGCGCGGAAACCGAGCAAGATGCATGGGAAAACTCCTATATGTGTTTGCTGCAACTTAATGCTTTCCGAACCGCCTGACTAATGCATATATTGCGATCTAAATTGCAAAAATCGCAACTTGTAACGTGTGAAGGATGTGCGGACGATGCGGCTTGAGTGGATTGACGATATTCTGGCGGTGCTTGATTGCGGTTCTCTTGCGCAAGCTGCGGAAAAACGCGGTCTTACGCAATCCGCATTCACCCGCCGCGCGCGCACGATTGAAGACAGTATTGGCACCACTCTGTTTGACCGTCGCCGCAAGCCAATTACGCTTATGGCGGGCGTCCAAACGCTTGAGCCAGAGCTGCGTGACCTTAGTGCAAGGTTGCACAAACTTGGGCATATGCTGAAAACGACAAGCGGTCAGAGCGGGAAGCCGTTGACCTTTGTTTGTCAGCACGCCCTCACAACGACGATCTCGCCTCGTATTGTTCAAGCGGTGACACGAAATGGTGAATCGTCCGTCCGCGTTCATTCGGGCAATCAGGATGATTGTTTGATGCAGTTGCTGTCCAAAGAGGTCGATCTCGCAATCATGTATGCTTTGCCCCAAGAACCTGAATCGGAAATCAGCAGAGCCTTTGAAGCCGTGGATCTTGGGGAAGATTGCCTCGTGCCCGTTTGTGCCCCCTCGCTGCGCGACAGGGCTTCTTGCGCCAGTATTCCGATCATTGCCTACCCAGCCGATGTTTTTTTCGGGAAGGTTTTCACTCAAATGATTAGCGCGCGACTGCCCGTAGGAACCACCACGGAGCCTATCGCCGAAACGGCTCTGACACTTGCCATGTTGCAGTTGGTGCTTAGTGACATCGGGATTGCGTGGTTGCCTGTTTCATTGGTCGCGCAGTCCCTTGCACAGGGGGATCTGATCCGGCTTGACGAAAGCCTGCCAGCGCAAACGTTAGACATCAAGATGGTCCGCCTCCGCGCACTGCAAACAGAACGAAGCGAAGCAATCTGGCAGCATCTCGCACACGAACTTCGCCCGCTTCCGAACACGGAAACCGAACCGTTCAATTGATTGACCCAACCACTAGACCGCGTCGTTGCCCTGAACGCGGATCGCCCCGCAAAAAAGCAGGAATCAAAGGCGTTCGGTGACTGCCATACAGATATCGGGCAGATGCCGGTTGTTCTGCGAGAACAGTTACGACAGTGTGGACATCGCCACGTTCTGTTCAGGGTGTGTGAACCATACGATTTTTAGACCGGGGATGATTAATGGCACTATTGAATTGGACGACGGATTTTTCATCAGCAACTCAAAGCCCGCTGGAGTTTTCGTATTCACATGACTTTCTGGTCCAGATTGGCGATCGCGCGAATTGGTATGGGCTGACGGACGCATTTACCGATAGCGAAATCGACTTTCTGGACATTCGTTACAAATTCTGGACTGAGCTGGGCTTTTCCGTCGATATCGCAGTGGATTACGGTCAGACGACCGTTGTGGCGCCGATTGATCTCAACCTTGCGCTTCCTGACAGTGTGGAAGCGGGCGATCCGATTGTATTGGACACGTCTGGGTGGGTCTGGGATCCGGGGATGATTGTCGCACAGCCGGTATCGTACTTGATCGATGTGGATTTCGTCGCAGAGATGATCTTTGCCACGGTTGAAAACGTCGGCTTTGTGAACACGCTGTTGGACGGAAATTTCAATATTCCCGACCTGTTTTTTGTCGGGGACGGCGTCGGCGGTGCCGAACCCGCAATCCAGTATGATCTGTTCACGTTGGACAGCACCGTACCCGAAACGCTGGCGGGCTTTTCGCTTGGCCCTGTGGATTTCGATCTGACCCTACCTGCGCAATTTGGGGTCATCGGGGCGCCAAGTTTCGCCGAACTGGACGGGACAATTGCGGCAAGCAATATCTCAGAGCCATTTTTTACCGCGCAAATACGTCTGTCCGACCTGTTGGAATATACAGGCGAACCCGGCTTGATGCTGATTTCGCAGGTCCTGAACGGATCGGCGGACCTTCCCGGAGACAGCTCGATTGACTGGACTTTGTTCGACCTGACGGTTGACGTGGAATTTTCTCTGGCGCGTGAGGTGGTATTCACCCCCACGTCCGTAACCGCGACGGCAACGGATTTGAACAATCCGGGCGGTGCACAGTCCGGTCCGTTGGGCAGCCAATTCACGTTTGCCTCGGACAGTGGCGGCGCGGATTCCGACTTTTCCCTGTCAGTGGATGTCGAAGGCGAAGTGTCTCAACGCTGGGGCATTTCGGCCAATCTGGTTATCCCGTTTGAGCTTTTGTCGCTTGAGCTGACATCTGGGTCGGGCGCGAAGTTCGTCATCGAACCGCTGCTGGCCGACGCCTTTAGCTTTGAAATCTTTGACCCGATATATTTTCTGGAACTGGATCCGCTGCCGATCAGTTTCGATGCCGAAGACCTGCAGTTTTCTGTGGACGTCGTCCCAGAAACGGTTGATCCAACGGACCCGACCGACCCAACAACGCCAGATCCCGATCCCGTTGCGGTCTTGCGCGGTCCGGTCGAGGTCGCAGAGGGCGGCGTGTTGGAAGTTCATGTGGATCTGGACCGCGTTGCCAGCGCGCCGGTGACAATTGGCTACGCCGTGTCGGCTGGATCGGCAGAGAGCAGCGATTTCGCGCCGGCGGCCGGTAGTATCACCATCCCCGCGGGTGCCAGTGGCGGCGTCATCGCGATTCAGACTTTTGAGGACGCGGATTTTGACCAAGAAAGCTTGACACTAAGCCTGACGTCGGCGCAGGGGGCAACTTTGGGCGCACTGCGTTCGGCCACGCTGTCGATTGCGGATAACGATGTACCCGACACCCGGCCAACGCTTTTTGCCACCATCAACGACACCGTGAACGAGGGCGACACCCTGTCGTTCGAAGTGCGCTTTGACGGGCCGGTTGGGGCGGGAGCCGAAGTGGGCTATCGCATCTTGCAAGGCACAACCGAAGCGGGCGATGTGGCAGTTTTGTCGGGCGTCGTTTCGGTCCCCGCCGGTGCCAGCAATGTCTTTATCCCGATCCCGACCACGATAGACGGGGACGGGGATGACGAAAGCCTGCAGCTTGAGATCACGTCGCTGAACGGTATCCGGTGGAGTTCGGACACCTTGGCCAACGGCACGATCCGCGATACCTATACGGCGCCGCCCACGCCGCCGGTCTTTGGCTCATTTGCCGATGCGCAAGCGACCGAAGGCGAAATCATGACATTCCGGGTGGAACTGGATCAGCCCGCAGCGAACAATGTGGTGGTCTATTTCTCAATCGATGACCTGACGTCCACGCCCTATGACTACTACTTGATCGGTGGCGGCAACTCAGTGACGATCCCCCAAGGGCAAACCGGGGCAGATATCCGCATACAGACATCGCCGGACAACGGATTTCGCGATGAAACCTTTCAGATCACCATCGATCAGGTCGTCGGTGCAGACATGCCCGCGGACACCACGGCCATCGGCACGATCATAGACCCGGATCAGGCCGATACACTGGAGGTGACAATCACCGGCAATCAGGTGGTGGAAAGCGGCGACGCGGTCTTTACTTTTGATCTGTATAACAACCCGCGCAATCAAACGATCACGATCAACTACCACATCGAAAGCGGTTCGGCGACCGAAGGCGTGGATTTCATCGACAATACGCCTCAGCGCAGCATCACGCTGGTCAGCGATTCAACCAATTCCTTTGTCTATATCCCGACCATCGCCGACGCAGTGCCCGAGCCGGATGAAACGATCCGCCTTGTTGTAGATTCCGTTGTCGGCGGGACAGTCACGGACAGCACGGTCGAAGCCACGATCTTGGATGATGACGACGGGACGAGTCTGCCAAATATCTATTTTTTCCCTGGTCTGAGTGCCCAAGTAACCGAGGGCAGTACGTTTCAAATGCAGCCGGTCGGAGATCTGGATCAAGTCAGTGCAACTTTTGACACGCAGGTGCAGGTCATTGGGTTGATGCCGCAGGACGTGACCGAAGCGCGGGTTACTTATACAGACGCTGCTGGATTCCGGCAGTTAGAAACCTATCGCTCGATAGGTGGGGTTTGGACCAATGATGATACTGGGCAGGCCTTTACCACCACGAACGGTATCGCCTTCAACATGTTTCTGAATACTTCATACATGTTTGGCGTCGGAAATGATCGGTTTTCGCACAACATAGAAATAGACTTTCGCGATGACGCTGAATTCACAGGAAATCGGGAATTTTTTGTTGAGACCCGGATATTCAACTCCGGAATCGATTCCTCTCTTCCGTCGGCTAGCTGGGGCCGGATCACCGTTGTCGATGACGAACGGCCTTTGCGCGAAATGTCGTTGCAGGCTGTGGTGGCCACCGAAGGCACCGACGCCACGGTTGTCGCAGAACTGTCCGGCGACTATCACGAGGATGTCACGGTCAACTATGAAGTGACCAATGCCGCAGGCGATGTCGTGGCCACCGGGCAGTTGACGGTTCCCGCAGGCGCACTGACTGGGCAAGCCTTGATTGCCCTTCCCGACAACGGCAGCTTTGATGGCCCGTCCACTCTGACGTTTGCGATCACCGGCTTTGCCTCGGGGACCGCAACGCTTCTAAGCAGCCAAGCGCCAATCCTTGTCATTGACGACGAGGCGCCAGTGTTCACCGGCGGGCCGGACAATCAGGTCATTCCAGACGATGCCTTTGGCTATGTCGCATATGCAATGCAGGGGAATGACACTGTGTCGGGTGGACGGCGCGACGACAGTATCTTTGGCAGCTTTGGCAACGACCGGATCGACGGGCAACGCGGTGACGATCTGATCGACGGGGGCAGCGGTCGCGACAGCCTGTTCGGCAGTTCGGGTGATGACGAAATGCATGGTGGCGCGGACAACGACACGATGCAGGGTGGTGCCGATAATGATGTGTTCGACGGCGGGCTGAATGACAGCGGTGCCGACCGCATGATCGGTGGTCCCGGCAATGACACCTATAACGTCGACGACGCAGGTGACGAGGTTGTGGAACTCGAAGGCGAGGGCGATGACCTTGTTCTTGCGGCTGTGTCGTTTGACATGCGCAATCACAGCCAATTCCTTGAAGACTTGCAGCTGACCGGAACGGCTTTGATCAACGGCGCAGGCAATCGCCAGCACAATAGCCTGACAGGGAACCGGGCGGACAATGTGCTGGAAGGCGCGTCCGGAAATGACACACTCCGAGGTGGGCGCGGCGATGACACGCTTTTGGGCGGCGGAGGCAATGACCTGTTGCGCGGCGATCGGGGTGACGATGAAATGGCCGGCGGCGCGGGAAATGATGACTACCGCGTGGACGACATCGGGGATCGGGTGATTGAGCTGGCCGGGCAGGGGCAGGATCGTGTGACAGCGACCGTGTCGATCGACCTGCGCGATCACAGCCCCTATATCGAAACGCTGGTTTTGGCTGGGGTCGGACAGCAGACGGGGATCGGGACATCCGAAGACAACCGCCTGTTTGGAACGCGCTACGACAATACTCTGGACGGGAGAGGCGGCGATGACCTGCTCCGCGGTGGCAAAGGCGAAGATGGCCTGCGCGGGGGCGGCGACGATGACACGCTGGAAGGCGGGCAGGGCAATGACACGCTGCTTGGTGAAGCGGGCAACGATATCCTGCGCGGTGACCGAGGAGCGGATCGAATGGCTGGTGGTCGCGGCGATGATTTGTTTGTGGTGGACGATGCAGGGGATGCGGTGATCGAAGCCACGGGCGAAGGACAAGACACGGTTGCTTCCACGATCAGTATCGACCTGCGCAGCTATGGCGGCGAAATTGAAGACCTGCAATTGCTGGGCTCGGCGGATTTGACCGGGGCAGGCAATGCGCTAGGCAATCGGATCTGGGGCAACCGGGGTGACAATTTGCTGAACGGAGCCGCCGGGCATGACACGCTGCGGGCTGGTGACGGGAACGATACCGTTCAGGGTGGTGCGGGCCGCGATATTCTGCGCGGAGATGCTGGGGATGACAGCCTAACCGGCGGACGCGACGCGGACGTCTTTGTTTTTGCCGGTGCCTTTGGGGCGGATGTCATCACTGATCTTGAATCCGGAGACACCATCGATCTGCGGGGCGTCTCTGCGATCACGTCTTTTGCGGATCTGATGGCCGATCACATCGACACCAGCGGCCCCGAGGTTCGCATTGTCGACGGGACAGGCAATTCGATCGTACTGACCGGGATTTCGCTTGGTGATCTGGCGGCAGATTTCTTTTTGTTCTGATCCAAAGGGGTGGGGCAAGCGCCCGCAAGCGTAACGCCGGATTTCGACCAAGGGCGGCAAAAAACCATGCTGGGCTTTTGGCATTCGCCGGATGGGACCACCGCGGTTGTGTGCTGCACCGGGTCTAGTGATCGGATTGGCGGCCTATCTGATCGCGGTTGTCATGCGCGCAGGCACACGGGTCCTCACTTATAGACTACGGACTCTCGGGGTGGTTCGCAGGCTTCCGGGTATTCGAACCGGAACCGGGATCAGAATATGGCGGTCCCGCCTTGTTTCGGAGCTAGGTAAATGTGGCCAGACTTTGGCCAGGATCGACGCATGATTCGAAGCGCAGCGGTTACTTTTCTTAAGAAAGTTTGGTCAATTATTCTAACTTTCCATCATTGGTTCCGTGTTGCGCACAAAGCCGCCAACGGACCTTCGCATCGACCATTTAAAAAAGTGTCAAGATTCGGGCGATCGTGATTGTTCTCGAATTGCAAACATTTTTGGCTGAAAGCGCAGCCATTTACACGTTAGACGTGAAAATCCTGACGAATCCCGTGGTACGGGGCGGGCTGCGGTGAATATTCGCGAAACAATCCGCAGAGTCGACCCGGGGGCGACCGCCTCAATCCTGCCTTGGTTTGGGCGCGATGACGCATTTGTGGTCTTTTTTCGGACATTTTCTCCTTTGTTCCCGTCGGCCCGATACGTATTAATAGTCTCAAGCCCAACTGGGGGGTGAAGACTGCTGGCCACGGGGGCGGCCGCTGAACTGCAAAGCATCCGCGAGGATGCGGAGTGACGCGAGAGCGCTAATACCGCTCGCTGCCGCTAAGGCATCTTTGTCCACACAAAACTGTGGGCAGAGGCATACGCGATACACTTCGCACTTTTCGCAGGCATGACGAGCACTTGAGGTAAACGGGCAGTGCAATTGCATTGTCACCGCGCAAGCGGGCCGGGGTCGTCCCGGATGATATGAGGGTCGAAAAATGGCTGATCTGTTTCTGAGCTGGGCTGACTTGGGTCCCTTTGGTTTGAACCTGACTGACGGGGCAACCACAACCGTAGACACCGGTGGTGTCGCAGTTGACATCACGTTCTCTGCCCAGGATGCGTACGCGACTGCGTTCACGTTTGATGCGGACGGCTATGTCGCTGACGGCGAAAGCTTCAGCGCGAATTCGTTCCTTAAACTGTACGACGAAGCCAATGATGATGCGGCGCCTGCGACCAGCACCGCGACATTGGACTTCCGGGCCATCGACACGGCAATGTTCACTGATGAAGTGCAGGACGTGTCCTTCCGCATCAACGATATCGACTTTTCGTCTTTTGGCGGCGACCTGAGCGAAGTCAGCGCCGAAGGGTTCCAGGATATTGTGACGGTTCTGGCCTTTGACGCCGAAGGCAACGCGGTCCCGGTGACCCTCACGCCCGAAGCGACGGTTGCCGTAGCAGGCGCAACCGCAACAGGGACGTCGGAAACCGATCTTACCGACGCGACTGGTTCGATCCTCGTGACGGTTTCGGAACCGGTTGAGCGTATTGAAATCGTTTACGAAAATGGCGACCTTGCTCAGCAGGGCGTGACCATTTCGGACGTGTATTTCACCACCGTGGATGTTGTGGCAGAAGACCTGCCGCCGGTTGCTGGTGATGACAGCGCGTCGACACCCGAAGATACCGCGATCACCATCGATGTTCTGGCCAACGACAGTGACCCCGAAGGTGGCGAACTGACCGTGACAGGCGCTACCGCTCTGAACGGCACAGTTGTGATCGAAGACGATGGTCAGCTGACCTACACACCGGACCCGGATTACAACGGACCGGACACCATCACATACACAATCGAAGATCCGGCGGGCCAGTCGGCAACCGGCGAAGTGGCCGTAACCGTTGATCCAGTGAACGATGCCCCTGTCACCACCCCCGACACCGGCACCACCGAAGAAGACACACCTGTCACGCTGGACGATCCTGCGGCCAACGACACCGATCCCGATGGCGATCCGGTGACCACGGCTTCCGTGGGTGATCCGACCAACGGCACAGCCGTTCTGAACGACGATGGCACCGTGACCTACACGCCGGACCCCGGTTTTGTGGGCGAAGACACCATTCCCTATGTCGCAACCGACGGCACCGATGACACTCCGGGTGAAATCGTTGTGACGGTTACGCCTGATGATGGCGGCAATGGCGCCCCTGTCACCACACCTGACACCGGCACCACCGAAGAAGACACACCTGTCACGCTGGACGATCCGTCGGCCAACGACACCGATCCCGACGGCGATCCGGTGACCACGGCTTCCGTGGGTGATCCGACCAACGGCACAGCCGTTCTGAACGACGATGGCACCGTGACCTACACGCCGGACCCCGGTTTTGTGGGCGAGGACACCATTCCTTATGTCGCAACCGACGGCACCGATGACACTCCGGGTGAAATCGTTGTGACGGTTACGCCGGACGATGGCGGGAACACGCCTCCTATCGCCGCCGATGATTTCGCGACAACACCCGAAGACACACCTGTCACAATCACTGATCCGCTGGCCAACGACAGCGATCCCGATGGCGATCCGATCGACATTCTGTTTGTGGCTGATCCGTTGAACGGCACAGCAACCCTGAATGACGATGGGTCGGTGACATACACCCCCGATCCGGGTTTCACAGGTGTCGACGAAATCACCTATGTTGTGGGTGACGGCACTGACACCACGCCGGGCGCAATCTTTGTGACAGTGGGCGACGATGTATCATCGCCAGTTGCAAACGACGATGCGGTGACGACTCCGCTCGACACACCCATCACGGTGACACCTTTGGCCAACGACACCGATCCAGAGGACGATCCTCTGTCCGTGACGTCGATTGGTGACGCAGAAAACGGCACAGCCGTTCTGAACGATGATGGCACCGTAACCTACACGCCGGATGCAGGCTTTACCGGGGAAGACACCATTCCTTACACCATCACGGATGGCACCAGCGGCGATGACGCTGTGATCACCGTGACCGTGGAAGGGGGCGACCCGAACGAAGCCCCTGTCACCACACCCGACACCGGTACCACCGAAGAAGACACACCTGTCACGCTGGACGATCCTGCGGCCAACGACACCGATCCCGATGGCGATCCGGTGACCACGGCTTCCGTGGGTGATCCGACCAACGGCACCGCCGTGCTGAACGACGATGGCACCGTGACCTACACGCCGGACCCCGGTTTTGTGGGCGAGGACACCATTCCTTATGTCGCAACCGACGGCACTGATGACACGCCTGGTGAAATCGTTGTGACGGTCACGCCGGACGATGGTGGCAATGGCGCCCCTGTCACCACACCCGACACCGGCACCACCGAAGAAGACACACCTGTCACGCTGGACGATCCAGCGGCCAACGACACCGATCCCGATGGCGATCCGGTGACCACGGCTTCCGTGGGTGATCCGACCAACGGCACAGCCGTGCTGAACGACGATGGCACCGTAACCTACACGCCGGACCCCGGCTTTGTGGGCGAGGACACCATTCCTTATGTCGCAACCGACGGCACCGATGACACTCCGGGTGAAATCGTTGTGACGGTTACGCCTGAGGACAACACGGCGCCTGAAGCAACGGATGATGCGGACACCACACCGTTCGACACGCCGATCACGGTGACACCGCTGACAAACGACAGCGATCCCGAAGATGATCCGCTGACCGTGACCAGCATTGGCGATCCGGAAAACGGCACCGCAGTGCTGAACGATGACGGCACTGTGACGTACACGCCCGACGACGGTTTTGTGGGTGAGGACACCATTCCTTATACCATCAGCGACGGCGAGCTGACCGACGATGCGGTAATCACCATCACCGTGGCGCCCGAAGGCAACACTGCACCGGACGCTGTGGACGATGCGCGTACCACGCCGCTGGACACACCTGTGACGCTGGATCCAACCGCGAACGACAGCGATCCCGAAGACGATCCGCTGACCGTGACAAGCATTGGCGATCCGGAAAACGGCACAGCGGTTCTGAACGACGATGGCACCGTAACCTACACGCCTGACGCGGGCTTTACCGGGGAAGACACCATTCCCTACACCGTGTCCGACGGCACGCTGACCGACGACGCAGTGATCACCGTTACTGTGGCACCCACCGACGAAGGCCGCATCGACACCGATGTGTTCCCGGTTGATCCGGCAGATCAAGCTTTGGACCCGCTCAACGGTCTGGACGAAGACGCCGATCCTTCGGACGATCTGGATGATGTGACGGGCACCTCGGGCTCTGACACCATCTCGACCGGCGATGACGCCGACACCATCCGCGCAGGCGGCGGTGACGACAGCATCGCACCGGGCATCGACGATGACCTTGTTTACCTCGGTGGCGGCGACGACTCGGTTGACGACATTCAGGGTGCCGACACGATCTATGGCGGCTCGGGTGACGACACGATCCTTGCGGGC
The DNA here is from genome assembly GCA_947561585.1 of Caprella mutica. Taxonomy (NCBI): domain Eukaryota; kingdom Metazoa; phylum Arthropoda; class Malacostraca; order Amphipoda; family Caprellidae; genus Caprella; species Caprella mutica. Next base: position 31,160 of record CANNZV010004705.1, read on the forward strand.
ATCGACACCTTCTCGGATTACGAAGGTGACGATCCGTCCTTTGCACCGGGTACACTTCTGAACGGTTTGGGCTTCTTGTCTGATCCGAACCCGGAAGATGGCCGTGACTATGTCGAAGGCAACCGTGGCAACGACGTCATTTCAACCGGCGACGACGATGACACCATCGACGGTGGCGGCGAAAACGACACCATCGACGCGGGCATCGACGACGACCTGGTGCGCGGCGGTCAGGGTGATGACAGCATCATCGGTGGCCATGGGTCCGACACGCTGGATGGCGGGCAGGGCGATGACTACATCGACGGCTCGAACATCCCGGCGCTGGAACTGACCGACGACGTGGACCCGGTCCCGGAAAACGACCGCGACCTGATCGATGGCGCGCTTGGCAATGACACTTTGATTGGTGGAGACGATGATGACACTCTTATCGGTGGTTCTGGCAATGACCTGCTTGATGGCGGCATCGACGAAGACTCCATCCTTGGTGGCCGCGGCGACGACACGCTGATTGGTGGCGCCGGTGAAGACACCCTGAACGGTGGCGAAGGCGCAGACAGCATCAACGGCGGCGACGGTCGGGACACGATCATTGTGTCCAGCCCGGAAGAAGGCGCTGGCGATACCATCGACGGTGGTTCGGGTGTGCTTGACCCGACGGATCCGACCGAAGGCAACCCGCTCAACGGCGACTGGGATATTCTGGACCTGCGCGGCGTTGGCGAACAGGACGTGGATTGGCGCATCGTCAATGAAACCACGGACAGCAACGGCAACGGCACCGACGGCACTGTTGAATTCCTCGATGATACCGGCGCCGTGACCGGAACCATGGATTTCTTCGAAATCGAAGAAGTTATCCCATGCTTCACACCCGGCACCCTGATTGCCACGCCGCAGGGCGAACGTCTGGTCGAAGACCTTGAGGTCGGTGACCGCGTGATCACTCGCGACAACGGCATTCAGGAAATCAAATGGGTGGGTCGCAAGGACCTGACCGGCTTTGAACTGGCCCGCAAGCCGCACTTCAAGCCGATCCTGATCCAGAAGGGCGCACTGGGTAACAATCTGCCCGAGCACGACATGCTGGTGTCTCCGAACCACCGTGTTCTGGTCGCAAATGACAAGACGTCGCTATACTTTGAAGAGCGCGAAGTCCTTGTTGCGGCCAAGCACCTGACCGGTCTGGAAGGCGTGGACGAGGTCGAAAGCCTTGGCGTCAGCTACATCCACGTGATGTTCGAACAGCATGAAGTCATCCTGTCGAACGGCGCCTGGACTGAAAGCTTCCAGCCTGGCGATTACAGCCTCAAGGGCATCGGCAATGCGCAGCGCCAAGAGATCCTCGAACTGTTCCCAGAACTGGAGAACGCCGATGGTCTGAAGGCATATGGCTCTGCTCGTCGCTCTTTGAAAAAGCATGAGGCAGCACTTCTGACGAAGTAAACGCCAACCGAATATGCAGCTGTTCCGGTCTCCTGTATGTGCGCCGGGACATGGAAAACGGGGTGGAGCCTTCCGCCCCGTTTTTCCATTTGTGACCCAGTTTCCAATCCCACACCGCAGCAGCCTTTTTACGGCTGGCCGTCAGGGCGAAACCCTGTGGCGAAACTGTGGCAGCGGGCCGGTATGTGATCGTCGTTGTCATATATACGTTATGCTGCTGAACTGTGTTCGAATCTGGGCAAGGGTGTGAAACCTTTGTGATTTCGAACGTCTCCAAGGCACGTTCGGGCAGTCGAGATTCATGTGTTTTTCGGGGGGGCGCATTCTCAGAAATGGGTCGGGTCGGGATGCAAGAAACCGCCATTTCGGTCCGGCTGTTTGCGTTGAAAGTTTGTTCCCTGTCAGACAAGATCCGAACCAGCGTCGCCATAGTTTGACCACATGTGCCGGTGGCCAAAATCTCCACCTTCGGTTTAACGGCGTCTTCTAAGTCTCTTTAAAGGCTTGAGAAAACCAAAAAGTTTACGTTGGGTTCATCAATTCTTAGGTAGTTTCCGCTGCGTCATCAGCAACCATGCGGCGAATCGGTCTTCCCAGAATTCGCGGTATTGCCGCTTTGCCGGACCAATTTGACCGAATTGCTCTGCCACAAGTTCAAGAACAATTTTTTGTCGGTTGCAGAATGTGGCCGGTTTTGTTCGCGGAAGTGTGATTTATGGCTACGTACACGGTTACATCGTCCAATTGGAATTCCCCAGCATTCTGGTCAGGGGTCAATCAGGGGTCAGCAGGGCATACGCTGGATTTCAGCGCCTTGGGGGCGGGATATACGATCACGTACGACACCGACATTGACGCGGTGACGATCAACGATGGTTCGACCAGTTTTGTTGTTGGCGACGTGAATTACACCGGAACGGCCGACGCTACGTTGGGCGGAAGCACAGTTTGGGATTACTTCACCACACTGAGTTTTGGCGATGCCAGCCACTGGATCGCAGGCGGCTTTAACGGCGAAATCATAACGACCGGCAGCGGTGACGACACGATTTACGCCAACTCGGGCGCTGATACAGTCAATGCCGGTGACGGCAACAATGTGGTTTATGGCGGTCCGGATGCGGATTCCATTCTGTCGGGAAGTGGTGTCGACAACATATTCGCCGGAACAGGTGCGGACACCGTGAATTCTGGCGGCGGCGACGACTACGTTGATGGTGGCGAAGGCGCCGACGAACTGCGTGGTGGCGACGGCGCCGACCATATCGTAGGCGGTTGGGGCGACAGCGTTTCGGACACGCTGTTCGGTGGCAATGGCAACGACCTGATGTTCGGCACCGACGGGAACGACTTTCTGTATGGCGAAGCCGATGAAGATTGGATGGATGGTGGTTGGCAGAACGACTCTATGGACGGTGGGACTGGCTCCGACCGTCTTGTCGGAAGCCAAGGCAACGACACTGTTCTCGGGGGCGACGATGCCGACACGCTGACCGGCGGCGCGGGTTCAGATACAATCCAAGGTGGTCACGGGTCTGACGAAATCTGGGGCGGTCGCGGCGATTTTATTGACGGTGGTGAAACAGGCACGGACAGCGACATCCTCAATGTTTCTGATGTAGCTTCGGTCAGCTATTCTGGCGCCGAGGACGGGACGGTTTTCTTCAATGGTGGAGGGTCACTGACCTTTCAAAACGTTGAAAATGTTGTAATTTTATCGAACGATTACACGGTGTCTGGCACGGCCTCTGCCGACTCGATTGGTCAGTTCTATTTTGACGCGGACGGCGACTGGATCGACAATGACGACGCACTGGGTGGTGGTGATCAGGACTCCGTTCTGGCCGGTGCAGGCAATGACAGTATCTGGGCTGGAACCGGTAATGATACAATCGATGCTGGTACTGGTGATGACTATGTCAGCGCGGATTCAGAGGATGACTCTATCCTTGCCGGATCGGGCAATGACACGGTTTACGGCGGTTGGGGCAATGACTTTGCGGATCTTGGCGACGGGGATGACGTCTTTGGCGACTGGTCTTCGGACGACTACGGCAATGACGTCGTCTTTGGGGGGAATGGCAATGACAGCGTCATTGCCAAGGCCGGAAATGATACGGTTTATGGCGAAGCGGGCAGCGACACGTTGTCAGGCGCCGCAGGCAACGACTCTCTTTATGGGGGCGACGATGCCGACTTGTTCTCGATCTCTGACGATCACGACTACGACTATATCGCAGGCGGCGAAGGCGGCGTCGATTTCGACACGCTCAACCTGTCCAATTTCGCCACGGCACAGGGTGTGCAGGTCTTCTTTTCCGGTGACGAAGCAGGCACTTACGACTATGTGGATGCGGCCGCGACAGGCTTTGGTGACTTCGTCGAAATCGAACAAATCGATGGGTCGATTTATGACGATTTCATCAGCGCCTCTGCGTCGACCGTTTTCCAGGATCTGTATGGCGATGCGGGCAATGACAGCCTGTATGGCGGGTCTGCGGGCGATTCATTGGATGGCGGGTCAGGCAATGACCAGATTTACGGCCTTGGTGGCAACGACACTTTGCGGTCGGGCGATGGTCAGGACACGGTCGATGGCGGTGCCGGTGACGACTATCTGATCGGTTCCCATACGCAACCCGGCGACTTCTCGCTGTTGGTTGGTGGTGCGGGCAACGACACTCTGGATGGCACTGGGGCAGTCTGGGAAATCGCGGGCTATTATACCTCGGCTGCAGGGGTGTTTGTTGACCTGACCGATGCATTCGCGGAATCTGGCGGTGACGCACAGGGCGACGTTCTGCTGGGCATCGAACAGATCGACGGCAGCAACAACGCTGCCGACACCATCATCGGCAACGCAGGCGTGTATGAAATCAAGGGCAATGGCGGCGACGACGTCCTGACCCTGAACACCACCGACTGGGGGGTCGCCTATGGTGGTGATGGCGCCGACACGATCACAGGTGGCGCGGGCAATGACACTCTGGACGGCGACGATGGCTTTGCCACGGGCGGGGCCGACAGTATTTCGGGCGGCGCGGGCGACGACCAGATCATTGGTGACGTGGGCGCTGACACGCTGGACGGCGGTGCAGGAAACGACACGATCTATGCGGGCGCCGATTACGACACAATCATCGACAGCGCGGGCAATGACCTGATCTATGGTCAGGACGGCAAAGACCGGTTTGACTACACCACCATCACCGGTGACGACACGGTTGTCGGTGGCGAAGTGGACGACACCACAGCCTTTGACAGCGGCGACAAGCTGGACGCTCACTGGAACACTGATGATCTGGCAATCACCTTTTCAGGGTCCGAAGCAGGCACGCTGACCGACGGCACTGACACGGTCACGTTCAGTGAAATCGAACATTTCATGGGCGGCACCGGCAGCGACACGATTGATGCGCGCCTGTCCACCACGCAGCAAATCCTCGATGGCGGCGAAAACGCCGACACGATCTATTCGGGGCAGGGGGATGACATCATCGCCTTGGGTCTGACGCAGGACTTTTTGGCGACGGACGGCGACAACGACCTTTTGGTGCTGGGCGACGGGTTTGGCGCCGACAGCATCGAAGGGTTCGAAGTCCCCACCGATCTGGGCGGCGGCAGCTATGCTGGCAACGATCAACTGGACGTCTCGGCGCTGACCGATGCGGGTGGCAATCCCGTCAACGTCGACGACGTGACGGTGACCGACACCAACGGCGATGGCTCTGGCGACGCGATCCTGCAATTCCCCAATGGCGAAAGCCTGACATTGTGGGGCGTGACCGTCAGCCAAGTGAATTCGGACGCGCAACTGATCGCCATGGGCATTCCCCCTGCGGGCGACTTCACTGTCGATGGCACAGCGGCGGGCGACCTGATCACCTCGACCTATGTCGATGCGCAGGGCGACAGGGTCGACAACAACGACCATTCCGACGGTTCGAACAAAGACCTGATCTACGGCTATGACGGCGATGACATCATCCAATCGGGTGCCGAGAGTGACACGATCTATGGCGGCATCGGCGACGACCAACTGTACGGCGATGGCGGCAACGACAGCCTGTTTGGCGAATCCGGAGATGACTGGCTTTTCAGTGGGTTGGGCGACGACACACTGTTTGGTGGCGCAGGTAATGACAGCATCTTTGCCTCGGCCGGTGCCGACAGCATTGACGCGGGCGCGGGCAACGACACCATCCGGTACACGCAGGACGATACGGTTCTGGGCGGCGACGGCGACGATTATTTCCGCGCCGACAACCTGCAACTTGATGGGTCTCCCGTCACACTGACCGGGGGCGAAGGCGCTGAAACCG
>CANNZV010004705.1:37449-73219 GCA_947561585.1 Caprella mutica
CTGCCACAGGCGATGGCGCGGGCACGGCATCCCATGGAACCGGCGCAAACTTCACATACACCGATTTTGAAACCATTCAGGGGTCATCCAACGCCGACCTGATCAATGTCAGCGCGGACACAAATGGCGCCTATGCTATTGGTGGCGAAGGCGACGACACACTGATAGGCGGCATCGGAGCGGACAACCTGCGCGGCCGCATCGGGAATGACAGCATCGTAGGCGGCGCGGGCAACGATACGCTGGACGGTGGCACCGGGTCTGACACGATCACCGGTGGCACGGGTGACGACAGCATCACAGCGGACGAAGACGCCGACACGATCCTCGTTCAGGACAGCTTCGGCAACGATACGATCTTTGGCGGCGAAGGTGTCAGCACCGGCACCGATTTTGACTCGATCAACCTGACAGCCGTCACAACGGGCGTCGTGGCGACATTTTCGGGCAACGAAGCGGGCACGATCACAGATGGCACCGATACCATCACGTTCAGCGAAATCGAAAGCCTGTCGCTGACCGACCAAGCGGATTCGCTGAACGGCTTTTCCAGCTCTGCCCCTATCGAAGCACTGGGTTATGGCGGTGACGACAATCTGCGCGGTGGCGGCGGCAGTGACACACTGTACGGCATGGACGGCAACGACACGCTGCTGGGCGGAGCTGGTGGCGACAGCCTGCTGGGGGGGGCTGGCAATGACGTTGTCATGGCAGAAAGCGGTGATGACACGATCTATGCTGGGGCCGGGGATGACGTGGTCTGGCACTCGAACGGGTCGGACCTGATCTATGGCGAGGCAGGCAATGATACGCTCTATGGCGGCGGCACGGCGGCCACAGGGCACGATACGATCTTTGGAGGGACCGGCAACGACAGTCTTGCGGGGGTAAATGGCAATGACGTGCTGGACGGTGGCGATGGCGACGACACGCTGGACGCCGACGCGGGCAATGACAGCCTGACCGGTGGTGCAGATTCTGACACGTTCATAGTAACGAACAGCTTTGGGTCTGACACCATTGTCGGGGGTGAAACCACCACGACCGGAACGGATTTTGACACGATCGACCTCAGCGCACTGACCGCTGCTGTGGTGATCGATTGGACGGGCGCCGAAAGCGGCACCATCACCAGCGGCGCCAACACCATCACGTTCAGCGAAATCGAACACATTATCCTGACCGATCAAGCAGATACGTTGGATGCCACGGCCGAGGCTACACCCATTTCAGTTGATGGTGCGGGTGGTGACGACTCGATTGTTGGCGGCGCTGCGGGTGACACGATCCTTGGCGGCGCAGGCGCGGATTCCATTCAGGCATTGCAAGGCGATGATATCGTCGACGGCGGGGCTGGTGCGGACACGATCCTTGGGAACGAAGGCAATGACCAGATCACCGGCGGGGCGGATGCCGGGAATGACACGCTGATCGGCAATGCCGGGAATGACACGCTGATCGGTGGCGACGGAAACGACAGCCTGACAGGCGGGGATGGCAATGACAGCCAGCTTGGCGGCGCGGGTGATGACCGCTTTAACTTGGTTGACGGTTTCGGCAACGACACGATCACAGGTGGCGAAACTTCGGAAATCGGCGGTGACGTCATCAACGCGGGCTGGGTCACGTCGGATCTGACCGTCACATTGACAGGCAATGAGGCCGGGACGGTCAACGACGCCAGCAATCTTGCGACTTTTACAGAAATCGAAAGCATCCGCACCGGCTCTGGCAATGACACAATCGACGCCACCGCGACCACGTCCGCACTGGATGCCAGCGGTAATGCTGGCGATGACAGAATCCTTGGCGGATCTGGCAATGACTTTCTGCGCGGCGATGCCGGGGCCGATACGATCCATGGTGGATTGGGCGACGACAGCCTGCTCGGCGGCGCCGACAACGATACATTTGTTCTGTCTGATGGGTTTGGCAATGACACCATTGCAGGCGGCGAAACTGGCGTGGACACTGACGATACGCTGGATCTGTCGGCCACCACAGGGGGGCAGACCTATACCCTGACCAACGCTGACGGCGAAAGCGGTACGCTGACCGATGGGGTTGCAACCGTCACCTTCAGCCAGATCGAAAACATTGTTCTGGGCGCAGGGGACGACACGCTGATCCTCGCGGATGGCGCCGGGGCCTATACCGTTACCGGGTTCGAAGTCCCGTTGGACGACGGCGGCGAAGGTCACATCGGCCAAGACCAGCTGGACGTGTCCGGGCTGACATCTGACGGCGGCACCACGCCGGTCACGGTATCCGATGTCACGGTAACGGACGACGGCAGCGGCAACGCCGTCCTGACCTTCCCCGGAGGCGAAAGCCTGACATTGCTGGGGGTCAGCCTTGCGCAGGTGTCTGACCCGACGCAGTTGATTGCGATGGGCATTCCGGCGGATCCGTCTGATTTCACCGTCAGCGGCGATGCGGGCGACAACCTGATCGGGTTGGGCTACACGGGCGACGATGAACTGGACCGCATCGACAATGGTGATGGCGTGGGCGGCACCAATGTCGATACCGTTTTGGCAGGCGCGGGCAACGATACGGTTTCCGCAGGCCTTGCCAACGACAGTGTCGATGGCGGTGCCGGAAATGACTCATTGTCGGGCGGCAGCGGCAACGACACTGTTCTGGGCAACATCGGCGACGACTGGCTGACCGGCAACTCGGGCGACGACACTGTTGACGGCGGCGCGGGCAACGACAGCGTCTTTGGCGCCGAAGGCAACGATTCAATGCTGGGTGGTGCTGGCAATGACAGCATGGAAGGCTGGATCGGCGCGGACACCATTCGGGGTGGCGACGGCAACGACTATATCGACGGGGCCAACGACAACGACCTGCTGTTCGGTGACGCGGGCGACGACACGATCCTTGGCGGCAACAACGGCGGGCAAGACACGCTGTATGGCGGCGCGGGTAATGACTCGATGCTGGGCGGCGATGGCAGCGACCGCTTCATCGGCGGCACCGGGGCCGACACCATTCTGGCCGCAGCCGGTGACGATACCATCATCGTCGAAGATAGCTTTGGCTCGGATCTGATCTCGGGTGGCGAAACGACGGAAACCACCGGCGACCGGCTTGACCTGACGGCTGTGACACAGAACGTCACCGTGGATCTGACCGCAGGCAACGCAAGCAATCCCGAAGACGGCACGATCATCTCGGGCGCCGACACAATCACCTTTTCGGAAATCGAAACGCTGCAACTCGGCAGCGGGAATGACACGCTGACCGGATCGACCACTGCCGACACGGCCTATATGGGCGCAGGAGACGACAGCGCGTCAGGGGGCACCGGCAACGATACCCTGTGGGGCGATCTGGGCAACGACACTCTGTCCGGCGGTGCCGATGATGACGCCCTGTGGGGCGGGTCAAACAACGACAGCCTGATGGGCGACGCAGGCAACGACACGCTGCGCGGCGGGTCGGACAGTGACACGCTCGACGGCGGCGACGGCAACGACCTTTTGATCGGCAACACCGGAAACGACGTACTAACCGTCAGCGCGGGCAACGACACTTATGTGGGCGGCACCGGCAACGATACGATCACCGTCGGGTCGGGCGATATCGCACAGGGCGACGACGGCGACGATGTGTTCTTTGCCCGTGCGGCAGACATGAATGGCAGCGCACTTAACATCGTTGGCGGCGAAAATGCCGAAACCGCAGGCGACACGCTAAACATCACCGGGCCTGCCACCATCAACATGACCGGCGCCGAGGCGGGCACGGTCACGTGGCTGGATGGGTCCGTGCTGACCTTTTCGGAAATCGAAAACGTCAACTACACTGCCTGTTTTACCGCCAGCACTCGGATCACGACGGATCAGGGCGACAAGCGTGCCATGGCCATCAAAGTCGGCGATCTGGTCAAAACCCGCGACCATGGCCTGCAAGCCGTCCGCTGGAAAGGCCACACGCACATAACGTCCCGACAACTGCTTGATACACCTGATCTGCAACCGGTGCGTATTGAACCGGGCGCGCTGGGACAAGGCTTGCCTATGCGACCGCTGGTCGTATCTCCCCAACACCGGGTGATGTATTCCGGTGCGCGCGCTGAACTGTTGTTTGGCCAGCTCGAAGTGTTGATTGCAGCCAAAGACTTGTTGGGCCAACCCGGCGTGCGCCGCACGGTTCCCAAACAAGGCGTGACTTATGTCCATTTCATGTGTGACGAACACCAGCTTGTGCTGTCAGACGGTGCCTGGACCGAAAGTTTCCAACCCGGTGATCTGACCTTGTCTGGTCTTGATGTTGAACAGCGCCGGGAAATCTTCCGCCTGTTCCCGGAACTCCAGTCAGAGTGCGGGCGCGATGCATATTGTGCGGCGCGCATGTCGCTGCGGTCTTATCAGGCCCGGATGCTGCTGGGCTGAACAATTGGCCCCATTTTTGGGGCAGAAAAAGGTTTTTCAGGCCTTGCCCAGTCGTTGGGGCAAGGTGCTTTTTGCCGTGCCTGCACTTCCCAGAGTGGCAGACGCGTCCAAATTCTCCGCATTTGTATCGAATTGCCGCCAAATTTGTCGATTAACAGTTTCCTTACGTAACCAGTTTTAGGGTCCGTTGACCCGAAGTAGGGCTAACATAATGCCAACAATGAACTCAGGCCTCGGCGGCGTCGCAGGATACGGGGAAAACGTCTTTTCCACGTCTCCCAAGGCTGCCGGGAACAACGATGACGGCAGTGTTGCCGTAAATATCACGTCTGTCTTCGGCGCAGGCGGCCTGAACTTCTTTGGCACCAACTACACCACCCTGTATATCAACACCAACGGCACGATTTCCTTTAACGGGCCGTTCACTGACTTCAATTCAGGGGGGTTGGGAACAGAAACTCAACCGCTGGTCGCGCCATTCTTTGCCGACGTTAACATTAACAACGGGGGCGAGATTTATTGGGATCTCGACACCACCGCTGGCACTTTCACGGTTACATGGGATGGGGTGCAATCCTACACTGGCGGCGGGCCTGCCAACTCGTTTCAGGTGGTGTTTACCGACACCGGCGGCGGTAACTTTGATCTGGAATACATTTACGAAGACATTCAGTGGGATGGTGACGGCGGCGATCTGGCCGATGCCGGACTGACGGATGGTGCAGGCACGGTTGAAACGCTGGATGGGTCTGCCAATTCGGCTGAACTGCTGGCATACGAAACCAACGATTTCCTGAATGGCGATCCCGCTGGCACATGGACTGCCAGCTTTATTGGCGGGGACATGGCCGTACCTGACGGCCTGACGCTTGGTACGGCCGGAAACGACGTGATTGATGCGGCGTTTTCGGGCGACATTGATCGGATCGACAATGGCGATGGCACGGGCCCCGCGGGCAACGCTGATGAAGTGCGCGCAGGCGCCGGAAACGACAGCGTCAGCGCCGGATTGGAAAACGACACGGTCTATGGCGGCAGCGGCGACGACACGCTGTTGGGCGAATCCGGCAACGACACGATCTATGGCGACAGCGATCCAACTGAAACCGCCGGATCGCCCGTCACAATCACATCGTCCAACTACACGGACACCGCCAGCGGCTACACGGTTACGGCGCAAAACGTCGTGGGTGGTGTCCTGTCAGGCGCCAGCGTTGGGAATGTCGCGGACGGCGGCGGCTGGATCGGTGCCAGCGGCACGGTGTCGGACACCGACAGCGGGGTGCAGCAGCAAACCGCGTATGATCTGGCGTCGGGACAGTCCGAAACCCTGATTGTCGATTTTGACGCCCCAATTGATGCGCTGACCTTTTCAACGTTCAGCCTGCAATCCGCCAATTTTGGGGAAGTGGGTCACTATGCGCTCTACAACGGTGGCGTGCTTGTCTACGAAACCGATTTCACCGACACCACGGGAACAGGGGCTGACACTTTCAATGTGTCGGGTCATGGCGATTTCGACCAGATCGTTTTTACCGCGAACATCCAGACCGACCTGACCGACGGGTCTGACTATGGCATCAGCAGCCTGACCTTTACGCCAGCTCCGACCATGTTCTCGGGCAATGACAGCATTGACGGCGGGCTTGGCGACGACTCGATCCTTGGCGAGGCGGGCAATGATACGCTGATCGGCGGGCAGGGGGCCGATACGCTGGATGGCGGCAGCGGCGACGACCTGTTGCGCGTCGGGTCCGGTGATGTTGCGACCGGCGGTGATGGGGATGACACGTTTACGGCAGACGCCGCCGACATGACCGGCGGTGCGCTGACGATCACCGGTGGCGAAACCGGTGAAACTGGCGGCGACACGCTGAACATCACAGGCCCCGCCACCATCAACATGACGGACGCCGAGTCTGGCACTGTCACTTGGCTGGACGGCTCGGTCCTGACCTTCTCTGAGATTGAGAACCTGAACTACACCGCCTGCTTCACCCAAGGCACGCGTATAGGTACAGACAAGGGCGAAGTTCGGGCCGCCGACATTCGTGTCGGGGACCGCGTCCTGACACGCGACAATGCCTATCAGGTGGTGCGCTGGGTTGGTCATCGTCATTTCAGCATCGAAGACCTTACCGCCAACCCGCATTTGCACCCGGTCCGCATTTCTCCGGGCGCGATGGGCAAGGGATTGCCGGCGCGGCCTTTGATGGTGTCACCGCAACATCGAATCCTGACAAGCGGGGCGCAGACTGAACTGGTGTGCGGCGAATACGAAGCGTTGATCCCCGCGCGTCATTTGGTTGGGCGTCAGGGTGTTCGTCAGGTCATTCCCCAAAAGGGTGTGACCTATGTGCACTTCATGTTTGACCGGCATGAATTGGTGCCATCAGACGGGATCTGGACCGAAAGCTTTCAGCCGGGCGAACACTCGCTTGCGGGGTTGGATGATGCACAACGCGACGAGCTGTTCGCGATCTTTCCCGAACTGCGCAGCATGAAAGGGATTGCCGCCTATACGGCGGCGCGCGTGTGTCTGAAGGCACATCAAGTGCACCTTTTATAGGCGCGGCCGGATACAGCGCCGGCGGTCAGACGCAGTTCTGAATGTCTTTTTGTTCCCTATTACCGCGCCATGCTTTCCACGCCTCGGGCGTGTCCAGATCGGTGATCGCGTGCTGATCCGGCAATGCCACATAGCGCAGACGGTGCCGGTTTTGCGTCAACACATCGCGCGCACCTTTGTCTCCGTTCAGGTACAACAGCGCCGAAAAACAGTCGCTTGGGAAAACCACCGGGTGTCCGGGTTGACCGTCGGGCGTCGTGGCCTGAACCAGCGCCGGATGAGGCAACGCACGGAACGTCGAAACCAGCAAGGAAATGTCAGCCTTGGTGATATCAGGCATATCGCCGGGCAGGATCATTGCACCCGCCATCCCCGGCGGCAAAAGCGAAATGCCCCGCCGCAATGATGCCGACATCCCCAGCCGCGCATCCGGCACGGCAACCATTTGCACAGGCAACCCCGACAGCGCGACGGCGCGCGGATGGTCATAGTCCGGCACCGTCACCAGAACATGTGCGCCGCTGGCCATCGCACGCTTGGCCTGACGGCGCAGCAAGGGAAGGCCGTCGACCAGTTCAAGCAGTTTGTCAGCGCCGCGCATACGGCTGCTGGCGCCCGCCGCGGGGATCAGAATCGCAAGATTGTGCATGGCGGCAGTGTATCCCGACACGGCAGCCTTGGTGTGATTTTGTTTTCGTTGTTTTTCCGTGGGTTGAAAATTTTCTGCGCGCCTTCGCACATGTTGCAAGGCAGGAATCGCCCAGACGAGCATTTGAATTATTAATTATTATTAATTTTCAATTATCTACGATGCGGAGTGGAAGTTGCTTCACGCGCATCCATTACGTGAAAACACCCGTATGGGTAGATTGCCCATCTTCGAAGACCAGTTCAAGTCCAACGTTCAAATCCCGCGAATTGTATCAAGGCGACCTGAATTGTCGTTCTTGGACGTCTAGCGGCGCCGCGCCGCGTGCAGATTGGGATCAAGAACGCGGAGGAAATCAATGCGTACACATGCTCAGGCCGTCGTGATTGGCGGCGGCGTCATCGGGTGCTCGATCCTGTATCACCTGACGAAACTTGGCTGGACCGATGTGGTGTTGCTGGAACGTGATGAACTCACGTCCGGCTCAACATGGCACGCAGCCGCCAATATCCACGGTCTGCACGACAGCACCAATATTTCGCGGCTTCAGCACTATACCATGACCCTCTACAAAGAGCTTGAGGCCGAAACCGGCCAAAGCTGCGGTGTGTTCCAGCCCGGCTCGTTGTATCTGGCGCAGACCGAGGCGCGCGAGCACCAGTTGCGCCTGCAAGCGGCCAAGGCCAAGCTTTACGGAATGAACTTTCACGAAATCACAGTGGACGAGGCCGAACGCCTGCATCCTCTGGTCGATTTCACAGGCATCCGTTGCATTATGTTTGAACCCGATGGCGGCAATGTTGATCCATCGGGTGTCACGGCGGCCTATGCGGCGGGCGCGCGCCAACGCGGCGCAGAAATCAACCGTTTCACCCCGGTGACAGCCACCGAAGCCCAGCCCGACGGCACATGGATCGTACGGACGCCCAAGGGCGACATCGCAACGCCTTGGGTGATCAACGCAGCGGGCCTGTGGGGCCGCGAAGTGGCGCGGCTTGCAGGTGTGGAACTGCCCTTGCAGCCGACCGAGCACCAGTATTTCGTAACCGAAACCATCGCTGACATTGCCGCCATGGACCGGCGCCTGCCATCGGTCGCGGATCGCGATGGCGAATACTACCTGCGCCAGGAAGGCAGCGGCCTGCTGGTGGGGGCCTATGAAAAGGACGTGCGCCTGTGGGCCGAACAAGGCACGCCATTGGATTTTGCGCATGAACTGTTTGCCGACGATCTGGACCGGATCGAAGACAACATGTTGCGCGCCATTGACCGGGTGCCGTGCATTGGTGAGGCAGGCATCAAACGCGTCATCAACGGCCCGATGATCTGGTCGCCCGATTCCAACGTCCTGCTGGGGCCGGTCCCGGAACTCAGCGGCTATTTTGTTGCGGGCGGCATCATCCCCGGATTTTCGCAATCCGGCGGTATGGGCCTGATGGCGGCGCAATGGATTGTCGAAGGTGAAATGCAATACGACATGTTCCCATGGGACGTGGCCCGCTTTGGCGACTGGGCCAGCGTCGATTTCACCAAGGCGCGGGTCAAAGACCAATACGCCCACCGCTTCAAAATCCACTTCCCCGGCGAAGAACGCCAAGCAGGCCGCCCGGCCCGCACCCGTCCAATCTATGATATGCAACAGGACATGGGCGCAGTCTTTGGCCTGAACTATGGCTGGGAACACCCGGCCTATTTCGACGCCGATACGCCAGACAGCGCCGGGTTCACCCGCCAACCGTGGTGGGACGCCGTGGGCCGCGAGGCGCGCATGTTGCGCGACGCAGCAGGCATCATCGACATATCGAACTTTGCCAAATACCGGGTGCGCGGAGCAGGGGCCGAGGACTGGCTAAACGCCGTCTTTGCCAACACCATGCCCAAGGCCGTGGGCCGGTCCTGCCTGACACCTTTGATTGGCAAACGCGGCGGCATTGCTGGCGATTTCACCGTCACGCGACTGGCCGAAGATGAATTCTGGGTCATCGGGTCGGGCATGGCGGAACGCTATCATTCGCGGTTCTTCCGTGCCGTGCCGCTGCCCAAAGGCACCACGTTTGACGTCATGACCGAAGCGTACTGTGGCTTTAACGTTGCCGGTCCCCGGTCGCGTGACCTGCTGGCCAGCCTGACGCAAACGCCGCTGGACACGGAACACTTTCCCTTTATGCGTTCGGCGCGTATCGACATCGCCGGGGTTCAGGCGATTGCCCTACGGGTGTCCTTTACCGGCGATCTGGGATGGGAACTGCACTGCCGCGCGCAAGATCAGACACAGCTTTACAAGGCACTGCTGACTGCGGGCGAAAGCCTTGGCGCGGGCCCGGTGGGCAGCCGTGCGCTGATGTGTTTGCGGATCGAAAAAGGCTATGGATCGTGGAGCCGCGAATACAGCCCCGAATACTGGCCCCAAGAGGTTGGGCTGGACCGTCTGTGCAAGCTGGGCAAGGATTTCTTGAATAAGGACGCCCTGATGCAGGTGATCGACAAGCCCGCCCGCGAAGAATTGGTGATCCTTGCTTTGGACGAAGATGCAGTAACGGCGTCGGGCGCGGATGCGACAGGGGGCGAGCCTATTTTCCTGAACGGGCAAGGCATCGGACGTGTGACCTCGGGGGGGTACGGATATTGTGTCGGGTCATCTTTGGCCTTGGGCTACATCAAGGCAGGCGCCGCGGCCAAAGGCGACCGGGTTCAGGTTATGGTTCTGGGTCAGCCGCACGGCGCAGTGATCCTGCACGAACCGCCATTTGATGCAAAAGGGGACCGGTTGCGCGCGTAAACCCAGACCGGGCATATACAAACGGCAGGATTTCGACGGTCGCCACGCCGAATGGCGACCTAGGCCTGTGCCTCAAGCGGGCGCACCTTTAGCCGGGTAACGCGGTTGTGCTCGCGTTCCACCACTTCGAACCGAAACCCGTGGAATGAAAACACCTGGCCCACGGTCGGGATCATTTGCGCTTCGTGAATCACCAGCCCGGCCACCGTGTTGGCTTCGTCGTCGGGCAGGTTCCAATCCGTCGCGCGGTTGAAATCGCGGATCGTCATCGCCCCGTCGATCCAATAATTGCCATCCTCGGCAACCTTGATCTGGTGATCGGCATGCGGATCGTGTTCGTCGGTGATTTCGCCCACGATTTCCTCAAGGATGTCTTCCAACGTGATCAGTCCCTGAAGCGACCCATATTCATCGACAACCAGCGCAAAATGCGTCCGGCGGCGCAGGAACTGGCGCATCTGATCGTCCAAAGACGTGGTATCGGGCACGAAATACGGTTTCATCGCCACGTCCATGACCTTGAACCCTTTGAAGGTGTCCTGCGGTGCCTCGGCGCCCTCGAACAGTTTGTACATGGCGCGCACAAGGTCCTTGGCGTGGATCACACCGATAATATTCTCGGGGTCGTCGCGGAACACCGGCAAACGGGTGTGGTTGCTTTCAAGGCACCGCTGCAAGATCACCTGCGGATCGCTGTCGGCATCCAGCATTTCAATGCCAGACCGGTGCAACATGATCTCTTCCACGGTCCGGTCGCTCAGGTCCAATGCACCCAGAATGCGGTCACGGTCTTCTTTTTTCGACCACCCCCTTCGGAATGACCCAATTGCAGGGCGCCTGCGATTTCTTCGCGCACGGCAAGGATGTGACTGTCGGGGTCGGTCTGCACACCAAAACACCCGCAAACACGCCGCGCACCAGCAGGCGCACCGCACTGACCACCGGCGCAAACATCCGCACGACAACCGAAATCGGCCGCGCCACGCGGGACGCGGCGGTTTCGGGATTGGTGATGGCATAAGTCTTGGGCAGCACTTCGGCAAAGATCAGTACCAGCAAGGTCATCACCAGCGTGGCCAGCGCCACGCCGCTTTCCCCAAACAGGCTGGTAAAAAGGGCCGTTGCCAAAGATGTCGCCAAAATGTTCACAAGGTTGTTGCCCAACAGGACCGACCCGATCAGCCGTTCGTTGTCTTCGGTGATCTCCAACGCCAAGTCCGCGCCGCGCGATCCCTTGTCGGATGCGGCGCGCAATTTGCCGCGTGATGCGGCGGTCAGCGCTGTTTCCGACCCGAGAAAAACGCGGACAACATCAACAGCGCCAGAATTGACGCGGATGTGATCCAGAATGCGGTGTCCAGAAGGCTGGTCTCGGCTTCCATTTCGTAGGGCTTTCTTTATCGTTTGGTGGGTTATGGGGGCGGGACGCCGCGCAATCAAGGGTCAGCAATGGTCGAAGTGGTTTTGGACCTCTCCGGGGGCAGGGTGCAGGCCCTTATGGGCAGCGATGACCCGTGGCTGATCTTTGGCGGCCCTTACAGCAATGTGCACGCTTTGCGCGCGCTGCGCGAACAGGCGTCGCGGCACGGTATTCCAGCTGAACGGGTGATCTGCACCGGCGATGTGGTGGCGTATTGCGGTGATCCGGTCGCCTGTGTGGACGACATCCGCGATTGGGGATGCGCAGTTCTGGCGGGCAACTGCGAAAAACAACTGGCCGTTGGGGCTGGTGATTGCGGATGCGGCTTTGACGCAGGATCAACGTGCGATCTGCTGTCCGCAGGATGGTACGCATATGCCAACGCAGCGCTGGATTCCGACGCACGCGACTGGATGGCGGGGCTGCCCGACTTCATCTGCTTCGACCATCAGGGCCAAGAGTGCTTTGCCCTGCATGGCGGCGTTGACAACATCAGCCGGTTTTTGTGGTCCACGTCACCGGATGTGGACCTTGCCGCCGAAGTGACACGCATAAAGGCACTGCCAAGTGACCTGGGCGCAGAGCACTTTGGCACCGACAAAGTCTTTGCCGGGCACAGCGGCATACCGTTTCAGCGCCGCATCGGTGCGACGGATTGGATCAATGCGGGCGTTATTGGCATGCCGCCGCATGATGGGCAGCCCGACACAAGGTACGTGATCCTGAAAGACGGTCAGGCGACGGTGCACCGGTTGCGATACGACTGGAAGGCAGCGCAACAAACCATGTGCGACGTTGGGCTGACCCAAGGATATCACCGTGCGCTGGAAACCGGGTTCTGGCCGTCCCAAGATGTGCTGCCACCGGAACTGCGCCGCTGAAACAGGTTTGTACGTTTTGACAAAACCTCAGGACGAAACGTACAAAACTCAGTCTTTTGCCAGCGGGTGGTGGTCCAAAACCAATTCGCGCAGACGCTCTTCCAGAACGTGGGTATAGATCTCGGTAGTGGCGACATCAGCGTGGCCCAAAAGCGTTTGGATGGATCGCAGATCGGCCCCGTTCGCCAGCAGGTGCGTTGCAAAGGCATGGCGCAGCGTGTGCGGTGTGACCTTTTCAGGTGACACACCACCTTCGACCGCGAACTCTTTGATAAGCATGTAAAAAGCGTGCCGTGTCAGGTGTCCGGATTTGCCGCGGGACGGGAACAAAAAGGCCGAGACCGGCTTGCCCTTGCTACGCGCATCGTCGTCTTGGGTATCGCGCACAGCCAGCCATTGCGTCAGCGCTGCACGTGCGGGGGGCGACAACGGCACCATACGTTCCTTGCCCCCCTTACCCTTGACCAGCAGCATCCGGGGATCCCCGCGGGTTGCGGAAATCGGCAATGAAACCAATTCAGTAACGCGCATGCCAGTAGCGTATAGCACTTGCATCAGGCAAGTGTTGCGCAGTCTGTCGGTTTCGGTGCGACCATGTGCTTGGGCGGCTGAAAGAAGTCGGTCAACCTCTTCAATACTCAGGGTTTTTGGTAATCTCTTGTCACGCCCCGGCCCGGTGATCTGGATCGCCGGATTGTCTGTGCGCAACCCTTCTTCAAAGGCGAACCGATACAGTTGCTTTACCGCCGAAAGCCTGCGCGCCCGCGTGGCGCGCGACAGGCCTTGCGTGTCGCAATGCACCAGATAGGATTCGATATCGTCCTTCGAAGCAGCTGAAAAATCTAGGTTTTCTTGATCCAACCAATTGGCCACGTGGTCAAGATCGCGCTCATATGCGGCCAGAGTATTGGCCGCTGCCCCGCGTTCGGCGGCGATGGCTTCTAGGAATGGCGAAATCCAGCGCGCGCTCATGGCCGTGCCCGTTCGGCGTCAAGCAACATGACTTCAAGGGCAGCACGTCGTGCGGCATCTTCTAACCCCACTGCGCGCAATGTCGCCAAAGCGTCGACCAGTGACGTTTCGTTTCCGCGCGCGCCCATGGAAAACATTGAAATTGCCCGCAAAATCACCTCGCCCAGGCGCCCTTGGTCCAGTTGATCCCGCAACGCCTGTGGCGGCTGCGCGCCGGAAAAGGCCTGCGCAACAGCAGCAGCGTGCGGCAAGTCCGGTACGGTTTCAGGTGCTGCGCCGCGCGCGATGGCGGTCAAAAACCGCGTTTCTGCGTCCTGATCGGCCAGCGTCAGCGCCAAATCTTCGTACCGCGCAGATAGGAACCCCGCACGCCGCGCCATGCGTGCCGCGCGCCCGTCCAGAGCAACGTCAGACAGGCGTTCGCCAAACAACTCTGAAAAGGGTCCTAGCAATCGTGCTGACGACATCTGTGGCCAGATTATTTCCAACGCCGGGGCAATCCTGTCGGGCCGGTCTTGTTGCAGGGCGGATTCCAACGCCTGCAATGCCGCAACGCGGTCCCAAACCCCACCCGAGGCGGCGGCCCGGCGCAAAGAATACAGCCCCAGCAACCGGTTAGCAGGCAGCGCGCCATGTCGTGCCAACCGCTCAGCCGCTTCGATCTGGGCGCGCCATCCATTGTCCCCTGACAGATCAAGCACCGAGAATACCAGAGGCAAGGGAGCTGTAGGCAGAGGTTCCCCCAAAGCTTCGAACAGTCGAAACTCTAGCGGTGTTGGCCTGACCGGTGGCAAAAGCGGTGGCAGATCTTCGGCCAGTTCCGGATCAAGGAACCGAACCAGCAGGTCTGCCCTGCGCTTGGGAATATCGCCAAGTGTTTCAGCGGTTTGCAGCAACAGCGCCGCCTGTGGCCAGTCGCCATCACGCGCGGTACAAAAAATCCGCAGCGACATGTCCGTGCTTAGACGAGGCGTATTCAGCAACCGTGTACAAGGTGCTGCGCTTTGGCCCAATAGCAGATTCAAATCCGCCCAGCGTTTGAACAGGGCTGGCGTATCGGTGCCCGCGATGTCCAAAAGAGCCAAGGCTTCGTCCACGGCGCCGCGCGCGACCAACCAGTCGATGCGCGTCGTCAGATGTGTTTCGCCCGCGCCAAATCCTTCGGGCGCTTGGGCCTCGGCTAATAGCAGGACACGCATCAACCGTTGCAGGGCAGGGACCGCAGGGGTTGTGGCCCTGATCAGATCATGCAGCGTATCTCCATCGGATTTCTGCCACAGCGTGTCTGGCAAACCTGTGACAGTGCCGGGCAAAAGCCCTGCTGCGCCGACGTCAGGGCCGTCCAGTGGCGCGGCCTCAACGCTGGGGGGGGGTCGCGCTTTGCGCAACAGGGGCGTTCTGTGCCAGCGCCCAACCGGGCAGGCACAGCGCCGCGATCATGGCGGCTTTAATTCGCATTCAAGTCCACGGGCGTGCGGATTTCGGTTTGCGGCGGGCTAAAGTCCGCTCCGAACAACGGACCAAGATACGAGTATGCGACCAATGCCAACCCGGCGATGACCAACAGTATGAAAAGCCACTTTAGAATGCGCCCCATGATCCCAGTTTTCCTCTGCCCGTCCGTATTTTTTGGAACTTATACCTAGCCTTTTCTTCCTTATCACGTCATTCACGCAAATGAAGAACGAATGGGCAGCAGATGGCCGATGACAACGGGCAAAAACACGCGGTTTTGAAAAAGACGGTGGTGCTGATCGGGATGATGGGGGCCGGCAAGACGGCTGTCGGGCGCACGTTGGCAGCCCAATTGGGTGTGCCGTTCCGCGATTCGGATCACGAGATCGAGCAAGCGTCCAACATGACAATCGCCGAGATTTTTGAACGCTACGGCGAGCCATTCTTTCGGGAAAAGGAATCTCAGGTGATCGACCGGTTGCTGGATGGCACGCCGTCCATCCTGTCGACAGGTGGCGGGGCGTTCCTGTCTCCTGACAACCGCGAGATGATCACCCGCAAGGGTGTTTCGATCTGGCTGAATGCGGATCTTGAGGTGCTTTGGAACCGGGTCCGACATAAAGACACGCGACCATTGCTGCGTACGCCTGATCCGTTCGGGACGCTGAAGGCTTTGTATGAAACGCGTGTGCCGATTTATGGGTTGGCCGATCTGACCGTTCAGTCACCGGGCAACAGATCGTTGGATGAAATGGGGCGCCGCGTACAAGCGGATTTGGCTGATGCGCGCCCGGATGTGTTGGAGGTGAAGCCGTGATCGAGACAGTACAGGTGCCGTTGCCGGGACGGGAATACGACGTACGGATCGGGCAGGGGCTGTTGGCAGATGCGGGTAGGCAGATTGCACCGTTGCTGCATCGCCCGCGCGTGGCCGTGGTCAGCGACGAACGCGTCGCGGCCTTACATCTGGAAACGCTACGACAAGGGCTGCAGTCCGCGGGCATTGATATGGTTGCCTTGGAATTGCCCGCCGGTGAATCCACCAAAAGCTGGCCGCATTTCGAACGCACGGTCGAATGGCTTTTGGAACAGAAGGTTGAACGCCGCGATGTAGTTGTGGCGCTTGGTGGCGGGGTGATTGGTGATCTGGTTGGCTTTGCTGCCGCCGTGCTGCGCCGGGGCGTGCGCTTTGTCCAGATCCCGACGTCGTTGCTGGCGCAGGTCGACAGCTCGGTCGGCGGCAAGACGGGCATCAATGCTCCGCAGGGCAAGAACCTGATTGGCGCGTTTCATCAGCCGTCGCTGGTGTTGGCGGATATCGACGTTCTGGGTTCGCTGACCGAACGCGACTATCTGGCAGGCTACGGCGAGGTGGTGAAATACGGGCTGTTGGGGGATGCCGCGTTTTTTGACTGGCTGGAGTCCAATGGCGCCAAGGCAGCCGCCGGTGATGTGGCTGCGCGCACCTATGCGGTGAAGCGGTCCGTCCAGATGAAAGCGGACATCGTCTTGCGCGACGAAACCGAACAGGGCGACCGTGCCTTGCTAAATTTGGGCCATACATTTTGTCACGCGCTTGAGGCGGCAACGGGGTATTCTGATCGCCTGCTGCATGGCGAAGGCGTGGCGGTTGGGTGCGCACTGGCTTTCGAATTGTCTTCGCGCCTTGGGCTGTGTTCGCAAGAAGATCCAAGTCGTGTGCGCGCCCACATCAAGGACATGGGCATGAAGTGCGATTTGTCCGACATTCCCGGAGATTTGCCCGGCGCCGAAGCGCTGCTGGACCTGATGGGACAGGACAAGAAGGTGATAGACGGCAAACTGCGCTTTATCCTCGCACGAGGTATCGGCGAGGCGTTTGTCACCGCAGATGTGCCGGGCGACGCGGTCTTGCAGGTGTTGCGCGATCAGCTGTGACGTTTACCGTCTTGCGCGCAGCACCATCAATTCACCTATGTTTTCCCGCGTGATGTAGCCCAGAAACTGACCATCGCGGCCCATGGCTGCGACGGCGGGCGCGCTGGCCAGAGCATCCATCGCCTGTTCCAGGGGCGCCGAAACAGGCAGGGCGGGAATGTCTTGGGTCATTGCTTCGGAAACCGGGTGACTGGTGTTGCCCTCGGCCATGGCGTGAAACAGGGCAGTTCGTGTCAGAAACCCTTGCAGGGTGCCCCCTTCCAACACCGGAAACTCGTGCTGCGTGGTGCGGATCAAAGCTTGGCCTGCGGTGTGGATCGTGTCGTCAGGGCGTAACGGTTCGTATTGTGTGATGATCGCGTCGCGCAGGTGCAGGCCTTTGGCAATGTCGCGGCCTTCGACGTCGCTTGCTTCGGCCTGAGCGGCGAGAAAGATGAACACAGCGATCAGGATCAGGATCAGATTGCCCGACGATATGCCCCAGAACACGAACAGCAACGCTGCAATCTGGCCAAGGCCAGCGGCCAAACGGGTGGCCTTGGGGCGCGCCATTTTGATCGACAAAAGCGCGCGCAAAACACGCCCGCCGTCCATTGGGAAGGCTGGGATCAGGTTGAACAGGGCCAGAAACAGGTTCACAGCTGCCAACTGGCCAAGGAAACTTCCAGTGCCAGGTGCCAACAGGCCCTGTGCTTCGGTCGTGGCGCCAAAAGCCGTCAAGATCGCCCAGATCACGACGTTGACCGCGGGTCCGGCCAAAGCCACCGCGATTTCCTGAGCGGGGCGTTCCGGCATCTTTTCCATGCGTGCCATGCCGCCAATCGGCAATAGCGTGATGTCTGGTGTCCGGATACCATAGCGGCGCGCCATCAAAGCGTGCCCGTATTCATGGGCGATGACACAGGCAAACAAGGCAACAACAAAGCCTACGCTGGTCAGCGCTGCTGGCAAGCCGCCGTTGGCAAAGGCGGTAAATCCGATCCATGCCAACAGCAGAAAAAACGTGCCATGCACACGCAGATCTGACCCCAGAAACCGCCCGATTGAAAAAGACCACGTCATATCCAACACCCCCATGCGTTAAATCATAGATAGGGTGTGATCAGGCCATTCACCACCGGGTGTGGTGTGATTGGCGGAAATCCAGTGTCGTTGCGCGAGGTCTGACACGAAAAAGGCGGGCCATGGCCCGCCTGTGTGTCTGCTGCAAAGCTGCCGCGCCCTAGAACGGGATTTCGTCGTCAATGTCGCGCGCAGGGGCGCGTGCCGGGGCCGAGTCGCCGCCACCACTTGGGCCACCGCGATCTTCATAGCCGCCACCGCCGCCATAATCACCACCGCCATAGCTGCCACCCGAGCCGCCGCCATAGCCGCCTCCGCCGCCACCACCTTCGCTGCGACCATCAAGCAGGGTCAGTTCGCCGCGATAGGGGCGCAGCACAACCTCGGTTGAATACCGGTCCTGACCGTTCTGGTCCTGCCATTTGCGCGTTTCAAGCTGGCCCTCGATATAAACCTTGGAACCCTTGCGCAGATACTGTTCAGCAATGCGCGCCAGTGGTTCGGAAAAAATTGCAACCGAATGCCATTCGGTGCGTTCGCGGCGTTCGCCGGTGTTGCGGTCTTTCCAGTTTTCGGATGTGGCGATGCGCAAATTGCACACCTTGCCGCCGTTCTGGAACGTGCGCACTTCGGGGTCGCGCCCCAGATTTCCCACCAGGATTACCTTGTTGACGGAACCGGCCATGTCTTCCCCTCTGCGAATCTTGTCGGCAATTGTTTGCCGGACCCTACACCAGCCGAACAAGGTAAATAAGGGGTGAAGGGTGGCGGAATGAAGCGAATCCGGTATAGTCGCGCGCAAGTTGGGCAGGTGGCAGGTGTACGTTATGGCAGTGGTGCGAAACATCCTAGCTGGGGCTACGGCACTGGCAATGCTGGCAACATCGGTGCCTGCGGAAGTTTTATCGACCCAAGGCAGGGCACGCCTATTCAAAAACCAGACATCGGTTTTGGACAGCAGGGCCTCGCAGCAATACAACAATTCTGTTCGGCTTAAGCCGCCGACGGTAGTCACCCCGACAAAATACGGTGTGATCGAAGGCAATGTTCCGGTCTATCGCGGACGCTACAGCGGACCGTATATTGAAATGGCCCGCGCGGCGGCGCGCAAACACGGCGTCCCCGAAGACCTGTTCCTACGGTTGGTCAATCAGGAAAGCCGGTTCAAGATCAAGGCGCGGTCCCACAAAGGGGCGATCGGTCTGGCGCAGTTGATGCCCGGAACCGCCAAGATGCTGGGCGTTGATCCACATGATCCGCGGCAGAATCTTGAGGGCGGCGCGCGCTATCTCAAAATGCAATACAACACCTTCAAATCATGGCGCCTTGCACTGGCGGCCTATAACGCCGGACCGGGCGCGGTGAAGAAACATGGCGGCGTGCCGCCGTATCGCGAAACCCGGAACTACGTGAAAAAGATCTGGGGATCGTAAGGCCGCGCGACTTGGCGTACCCCAAGTCGCTTTGTTTGTCGCCCCAATCAATTGGCCGTGAGGCACGCCGCCAGATAGGGACAAAGGCAAGGCTCCTGTATTCCACCCGTTGATAATTGCGGTGCGTTACGTCTCTTGCCAGACGGCGCCAACCTCGGCGCGGATGATCCGCGCTATCAGGGCGCAATCGTCAATCGAAAAGGTCAGCGGCAGACGCATGTCGACGATCCCGCGTAGGATGCGGTCGGTGGCGGGCATCGTGGTGCTGGGCGCATAGCGCCAACTGTCGTAGCGCGAGGTAAAGCCGGTGGGTTCGGCCCCTCCGAACCATTTCAATTCGACCCCACGGGCGGCACATCGCGCCAAAAGCGTCTGGATCTTATCCGCGGACCAATCCAGCAACAGGAATTGAATGGACGATCCGACAAAAGCGCCCCGTTCATCCCGGTTGATCACTGTCAGACCAGGTGTTCCGCGAAGGCCTTCGTCGACACAGGCATAGCGCTCATTCCAGCGCTCCACTTGCCGGGGCAGGTCGCGCAATTGCGGGCGCAAAATCGCGGCGCGCAGATTGTCCATACGGCCTGACACGTTGGGCGTGTTGTATTTCACATTCTCAAACACGTCAGGATCGGGAGCCGCCAGATGGCGCCCGTACAACATGTACGACCCTGATAACATCGTGGCGCGGGCAGCGATTTCGGCGTCGTCGGTGATCAGAAACCCGCCTTCACCGGAATTTACGTGTTTATACGTTTGGGTTGAAAAGCAACCAATCGCGCCGTGACGGCCCGACGGCACACCATTCCAAGAGGCACCCATGGTGTGTGCGCAATCTTCGATGACGGTGATGCCTGCGGTTGTGCAAATCGCCATCAACCGATCCATGTCGGCCAGATGCCCACGCATGTGGCTGAGCATCAAAACGTTTGCGTCACCAGCCTTGGAGTCAAGATCATCCAAATCAATGGTCAGTGCCTCGGTGACGCCCACAAAAACAGGCACGGCCCCCACGGCAGCAATCGCTCCGGGCACCGGGGCAAGTGTGAACGCGTTGGTCAGCACCCGGTCCCCCGGCTTCACACCCACTGCGCGCAGCGCGCACCCCAGCGCATAGCCGCCCGAAGCCACGGCAAGCGCGTATTTCGCCCCGGTCAGCGTCGCAAACTCTTGTTCCAGCAAAGCAGCCTGAGCGATTTCATCACCAACCGTGTTATAGCGGTGCAGGCGGCCGGTGCGCATGACGTCGATCGCAGCGGCGATCCCGTCATCCGGAATTGGTTCTTGCTGGGTGAAACTGCCTGTGAAACGCTCTGCCATGTTCAAATTCATGGAGCGCTCTGCGCTGCGGGTCAATCCTAGAAAACGACGTGAAACGTCGCGTACCTTCCTTCATCGGGGGTAAATCCGCTGCATCCTTGGGAAATGGACACGTTTGACTTTATTCACGATCTGCAGTGGCAGGACATGCCCGCACCGGCGCAAGCGCGGGCGAAGGCCTGCCTGCGCGATCTTCTTGGGGTGGCCTGTGGAGGTCTGGGGACGCGGCTGAGCAAAATCATTCGTGATCACGCGGCCCAAGACCTGCCGGGACCGGTGCCGATGCTGTTTGATGACCGTACCGCCGCGCCGGGCGCCGTGGCGCTGGCGGCAGGGATGACCATCGACAGTCTGGACGGACACGACGGGTATAACCCGTCCAAGGGGCACGTGGGGTGTCCGCTGTTTCCTGCGGTTCTGGTGTTTGCCCATATGCAGGGCGCCAGTGGGCGTGCATTTTTGGAAGCACTGGCAATGGGATATGAAATAGGCGCACGCGCAGCCGAGGCACAACACGCCACTGCGCCGGACTATCACACCTCTGGCAGTTGGGGGGCGGTGGCCGCAGCAGCCGCAGGCGCGCGGCTGATGGGACTGGACCGCGCACAGACGCGCCACGCGCTTGGCATTGCCGAATACCATGGACCGCGCAGCCAGATGATGCGCTGCATTGATCATCCCACGATGCTTAAGGACGGGGCGGGTGTCGGTGCCATGGTGGGCGTGCAGGCGGTGCAACTGGCCGCTCGGGGGTTCACAGGTGGCCCGGCGCTGATCATCGAACAGGTGCCCGGCCCGTGGGGTGATCTGGGGCAGGACTGGCGTCTGTTGCGGCAGTATTTCAAACCCTATCCGGTGTGTCGTTGGGCGCAGGCCCCGGTCGAAGCGGTGTTGTCCCTGCGCCGGGCACATTCTGTGCAATCGCATCAGGTCGCCCGCATCACCGTCGACAGTTTTCACGAATCCATCCGCCTTGCCACAGCCCGTCCCAACACCACCGAAGAGGCGCAGTATTCCACCTCATTTCCATGTGCTGTGGCAATGGTGCATGGCGCTATTCGTCCCGAACACCTTGATGGCGCGGCGCTGCACGATCCTGAAACTCTGCGCCTGTCCCAAGGGTTGGTGATGCGCGAACACGCGCACGCCAATGCGGCGTTCCCGCTCAAACGCTTTGCCCGTGTGACGCTGCATCTTGTGGATGGGCGCGCGCTGCAAAGCGACTGGCACGAACCGCGCTGGGATTTTGATGCCCCTCCCACGCAAGCCGAGCTGTCTGACAAATTTCACGCGCTGGCGGCACCGGTCTTGGGGGCGGATATGGCACGGAGTCTGGACACGGTTATCGCCACGCTGGACGCGCGCCCACTGACAGATTTGACGGATATGTGCCTTGCCGCGCCTGCGCGCGGATAAGCGTGCGGCCTTACTGCAAATAGCTCATTGGGTCGGTGCTCTCAAAGCCTTTGCGAACCTCGAAATGCAGGAATGCCGGATCACCCGAGCGCACCCGGCCCACGGATTGGCCACGACTGACCGCATCGCCTTTGGCAACTGTGATGTCATCCAGATGCGTATAGACAGTGATCACATCGTCTGGGTGGCGGATCAGCAGGAATTTAACGCCCTCAGCGGTGGTGCTGATGGATGCGACCTTGCCCGACGCTGCCGCCTTGACAGGTGCGCCCGCATTTGCGGCGATGTCGATGCCTTCATTTCGGCCTTTCGCGTATTCGCGAATGATACGGCCATTGACCGGCATTTGCATGGCACCGCTCTGGCGGGTGCTGGACTGGCCAATGTCGGCCACAGGCTTTTCCGGTGCAGCAGGCTTGGTGGCAACTGCGGGTGTGGGTTTCGGCGCGGCTGCCGCAGGAGGCGTCACGTTCGGCAGGGGCTTGGACGCGGACGGAGGCACAGGCGACACGGATCCTGCGCCGGGTTCTGTCACGGACGGTGCCGCAACAGGGGCCGTTTTTGGTTTGTCTTCGACAACCGGGATCAGCAGGAATTGCCCTTCGCGGACCGAGAAATCCTTGTCCAGACTGTTCCATTCCGCCAGCGCGCGCGGTGACACTTGGTACAGGCGCGCAATGGTAAAGGCGGTTTCGCCGCGTTCGACCTGATGGCGTACTGGTTCAACCCCGGCAGCCGCCGACGTGCTGCGGGCGGGCGTGGCCGATGCCCGGTCAATTGCGCTGCCTGCCAGTGTTGCGACATCGACCTGCGCAGGGGGCTTGATCGGGCCGGATGTGCTGGCACCTGTTGCAGGCGACGGTTCTGATACGCGGCGGGGCAGGGCCATGATTTCGCCCTTGCGCAGCGGGTCATCCACCTTCACGCCGTTGTAACGGGCCAGTTCCGTGGCCGGAAGGCCCACACGTTTGGCGACATCTGCAACACTGTCGCCACGCTGTGCGACGGCAACCTGATAGTTGGGGTAAGAAATCACGCCGCGGTCATCTGCGCGTGGGCGCCGGGTGGTGGCGGACAGGGCGGCGTCGGATGTATCTACGCGCCCGCCGATCTTGCCGCGCAGATCAAAGTCCAGCGGTTTGTCGCATGCCCCAAGGGTGCTTGCGGCAGCAAGCAGCGCGGCGGCTGTCGTGATACGGGGGAACCTGCGTGTCTGCGTCATCTCGAATGTCCTCATCGCGCGCCCCTTGTGCCGGGGCTTTGCTGAAATCGGGCGTTACTCTTTGCCCAAACCTTCCACCAGCGGCACAAAGCGTACGGGCCGCAACTCATCGTAATCAAAACCTCCGGCGTGACGGGTCACGCGGATCAGGCTTTGCACTGTGTCCGACTGGCCCACAGGCACAACCATGATACCGCCAATCTTGAGCTGCGCCAAGAGAGGGCCGGGGGGGTCTTCGGCGGCGGCTGTCACAAGGATGCGATCAAACGGTGCCTGATCGGGCAATCCGTGCGATCCATCGGCGGTAAAGGCGGTGATATTTGTCAGCGCCATCGCATCAAACACGTCGCGCGCGGCCTGCACCAGCCTGCGGTGCCGATCCACTGTGTACACCCGGCGCGCCAACTGACTGAGGATCGCTGCCTGATAGCCGGACCCGGTGCCAACCTCCAACACCTTGTCGCGCGGAGTGATCTGCAAGGCTTGCGTCATGATACCCACCACAGAGGGCTGGGAAATCGTTTGACCGCAAGGGATGGGCAGGGGCATGTCTTCGTAGGCGCGTTCCGCGAAATAGCCCTGAATGAAGGGGCCGCGGTCGATCTTTTCCATCGCGTTCAGCACAGCCTTGTCGGTCACGCCCTTGGAGCGTAACGCAAATAGGAACTGCATTTTGGCGTCGGCGTCAAACGTCATCCAAAGGCGTCTTTCATCGCGGCCAGTGCGGCGTGGTCGGTGAAATCGGCGCGCATGGGGGTGGCGGAAATGTAGCCATCCAGATTGACGGCAGCATCGCTGTCGGCGGGCAGCACAGGCGCGCGTTGGTCGCCGCCCTTGATCCACAAAAACCGGCGGCCCGACGGCGACAAATGCGCCTCGGCGCCAAACGACGTGCCCTGTCGCAGGCCCTGCGGGGCCAGTCGCGTGCCCTTGACGGCGGCGGCTGGGACAGGCGGAAAGTTGACGTTCCAGAACGGGGTGTACCCCGTGTCTTGGGTTGGCATGACATCAAGAATGCGGCGTACTGTGGCTGCGCCATGCACCAGCGCGGCCTCAAACGGATCGTCTGCGTTGACGTTGGCAGGGCCATAATACTGCGACATCGCAATCGCCGGAACGCCTTGCAACGATGCTTCGATCGCGCCGCCCAGAGTGCCGGAATACAATGCATTTTCCGCCGAGTTATTGCCCCGGTTCACCCCCGACAACACCAGATCCGGCGGGCCGTCCTGCATCACATCATGGATGCCTACCAACACGCAATCCGCAGGGCTGCCTTCGGCGGCAAAGCGGCGTTCATCCATTTGAGACATCATGAAGGGGTGCGTGTAGCTGATGCAGTGCCCCACGCCCGATTGTTCGAACGCAGGCGCCACGGTCCAGACCTCGCCATCCGGCCCGGCAATGTCATGTGCGATGGCGTCCAGAACCTTGAGCCCCGGCGCATTTATGCCGTCGTCATTGGTGATAAGAATACGCATGTCGCCCGCCCGTTTTGCCTTGGGTTCTCAATAGGGGAAGGGGCGCGTTGGGGCAAGCGGCAGCTTGTTTGCGGGACGATCGCGGAAATTGTCGCGAACTGCAGGTCTGCAGGATCGTTGCGGGACACGTGAGGGCGCGTGCTGCGGGTTCCATCGCGCCAAAGCTGGTGCCAAAGAACCGCGACTAGCTGCCGCTCTTAGCCGCGCGGAATATTCGGGTTCGCCCAATGTTGTCGGCGTCGCAATCGCCGGTCGGCACTAGAGGCCGGGCGTTTTGGGTCAGCTCCAAAACGTCAGGCCACCGGACACACCAGGGCTCAAAGGGTTGGCCATGTGATACGGCAAGAAGCCCCATCACGGGCAATTCAAGAGCAGTTACTAGGAGAATGGCGACTTCTGAGGCATCATTGACCGAACGGAGGATAGACTTATGCGTTTTATGCTGGCGCTTTTGTGCGCATTTTGGGCCACCACTGCGCCCGCTGACCCGTCCTTTTGGAAACATGAATGGCCCGAGACCGATTTCACAATCACCTCAATCGATAACTGGGTGGAGATCATGTCGGGCGGTCCGCCCAAAGATGGCATCCCGGCGCTGTCTGATCCGCAATTCTTTGAGATTGACCAAGAAGACCGGATCGCACCGACCGAACCCGTGATCGCTGTGGAAATCGACGGAGCGCGCCCGCGTGCCTATCCGATACGCTATTTGATCTGGCATGAAATCGTGAATGACACGGTCGCTGGCGTTCCAGTGGCGGTGACGTTCTGTCCTTTGTGCAATTCGGCTTTGACCTTTGACCGGCGCGTTCAAGGCCAAGTTCTGACTTTTGGCGTATCGGGCAAACTGCGCAATTCGGATATGATCATGTATGACCGCGAAAGCTCGAGCTGGTGGCAACAGGCCGTGGGTCAGGGAATTGTTGGTGTCCACACAGGCCAAGAGCTGACCCAACTGCCCAGCTGGATGGAAAGCTGGGCGCAATTCACTGCACGCAACCCCGACGGTCTTGTGATGGGGGAACCCGCTTGGCGCCGTGCGTACGGGCAGAATCCTTACCGAAACTACGACAGCTCTCATCGTCCGTTTCTGTATAGCGGCGAACAACCGCCGCATGGGATTCCACCGCTGGTACGTGTGGTGCGTGTGGGGGATCGCGCGTGGCCGATGACGCGATTGGCAGACAAAGGTATTCTGCGTGAGGCTGGATATGAAATCAGCTGGCAGGCAGGGCAGGCTTCGGCGTTGGACACGCAACGCATTGCCGCGGGGCGCGACGTTGGCAGTGTGCGTGTGCGCGACGGGCAGGGCGCGGATGTGCCACATGATGTGATGTTCGCTTTTGCGTTTCACGCCTTTTGGCCAGACGGAAGATGGATGCTTGGGAAGTGATGGGCTGATGGCAATTGGCTCGGCGACATGTCAGCGGGATTTGTAGAACCGCCGGGATCAGGCCGCCATACGCGCGGGTAGCCTGCGTGCAACCGGGGCAAGGGCCGGATGAAACAGCCATGTCCCGCCTAGCCGTTCCACCTGCGCCCCCGTACCCAGTTTGAACCGCGCCAAACCGGCTGAATCGTCGGTATTGATGATTCCAAGGTCCAGACATGTGTGGCCGCGTTCGTGCAAATGCGTCATGGCCTGCCAAAGCAGCAGGTTCATTGCGTTTGTCCGGCGTCCGTCTTCAAGTGTGACACCGATTTGCCAAGTGGCCATGGCGCCGTGCTGCAAGACCACCAGCGCCGCCACTGGATTGCTGCCAATCCGTGCCTCAAACACCCAAGCCTGACCGGGGTTGGTTTGGGCATAGGCCAACGACAGCGCAGGCGGCAGTCCGCGATAACCGCGTTTGCGGGCCTGTTCGGCCTCGGCTTGCAGAACCCAATGGTCAGGTGGCAGCGGGCGGCGCAACACGCGTAAAGGCGTGTCCAAGGCCCGGTTCAGACGATTGCGCCATTTTTGGCGGAGCGAATCGCGCATGGCGGATGCGGGGCCAAGGCGCAGCATGGCAAGGCTGGCAGGGGTTATCACTGGCCAGAACCCGGTGGCTCGCAGCCTGTCTATGGCCATGGTCGGTGCGTTAAACAGCATGGGGCGGCGTTGGTGGCGTTGACACCACGTAGGCCACGCCTGCAAATCGCTGTCCGCCTGTACCACCGGACCGCGCGACACCAATTCCATAGTGCCAAGAACCGGCAAGTCGCGTCTTTGCACCTGCCAGTGCATATATACGTGCCCTTCGCGCCGCCAGACCATGGGCATCACTGCAATGCCCATCGCCGCGCAGGCGCGGGCATAGTGCGGCGACTGGACAAGGGGACAACACAGATCGGTCGAAAACGTCATGCGGTTATTAACCTCATGACAGGTTTATTAGTGTTTAACGGCAGGTATGAAAAACACGATCGCCCCACGCCCCCGCCTGACTGCCGCCGCTGCCCTGCTGGTCGCAACAACTCTGAGCACGCCGTTTGCGGTCTTGGCGATGGTCGAACTGGCGTTTTAGTCCATCAAACGCAAAACGCCCCAGCACCGGGCCGGGGCGTCGTTGGTTTGCGATGGCTTGTCTTACTGGCGCAGTGACGACACGGCGTCATAAGCGGCGGTAAAGCCGGACAGCGACATCGTCACTTCGACCTTTTGATCAGGGGCAAGGGCGGGCACAATTGTGACCTTCGCGGCATTGCCGGCCTTGAACCGCTGAATGTCCTCGGCGGCAAAGCCAACGCGGGCGTAGCAGCCAATGGGCGCACAGAAGGAATAGTCGAACAGGCGCGCCTTGCCGCCGTCAACCGACACGGCCAGTTTTTGGGTCAACAAGGTTTCCAAAGGCACGATGAACGTCCCGCCAGCAACCGCACGCCCGCCGTTCTGAAGTTTGAAGATCGACGCTTCGGCCACGGCATTGCCATTCGCGTCTTTCAAAAGCTGGTACATCTGGCACACGTCATCCTGATCGGGGACGCGCAGGCACTGCAAAGACCAGTCGTTGAAGGTTTCCTTGATATAGGTCTGTGGTTCCTGACTGGCAGGTTCGGCGGCGGGCGCGTCGCCTTCGACATTCCCCAGATCCAGCGGGCCACCGATGTTGGTGCTACCGTCGCTTGCGGCGTCCGCCGGTGCCTCGGTTTGCTCCTGAGCCAGTGCCGGGCCCGCAGTCAACGCGGCAAGCAACGGCAGAATAAAAATCGATCTGGTCATGGACATCCTCTGAAATCCTGTCTTCGTTCCGCACTGGCTCTATCATGTCGTGCTCAGAGTGTCAGGACAGAAAAACCTGACCTTGCGGATGTTTGCGCGGAAATTCGCACGAAAACACGGTGCCCGGCAACTGGCACGAGACCTGACATTAGAAAAGGGCCCGCAAGCGGACCCTTTTCATTTATTGCTCCCTGTCGGACTGGCCGACTTTGTCATTGGTGGGGACGCTACGCAAAGTCTGGCCAACCGTCAACAGGGATTTCGCAGGTAAGATCGGAGAAATTTCGGGACAAAAAAACCGCGCCCTAAGGCGCGGCTAGTCTGACAGGGAGGAAGTCTGTTCAAGGCAGGAGAGGACATGTTGCCCTGAACACAATTCAGTATGGTGCCAAGGAGTTAAGGATGTATGTTCGGCACCGAACGGTAAGGGAATGAACTAATGACAATTGAACTCTTTGTCGGCGGCGGCGGTGAAAACTATAGCGAGAAGCAGTTTCTTTCGCTCAAGTACGCCAACCGCCATGGGCTGGTTGCCGGGGCAACAGGCACGGGCAAGACTGTCACGCTTCAAATCCTTGCGGAAGGGTTTTCCAAAGCCGGAGTGCCGGTGTTTATGTCCGATGTAAAAGGCGATCTGTCAGGGATGGCCGTGGCGGGCCGGGCGGATCACAAACTGCACACTCCCTTTATGGAGCGCAACGCCAAAATCGGCTTTGATGATTTCACTTACGAAGCTTTCCCTGTCACCTTCTGGGATCTGTTCGGCAAACAGGGCCATCCGGTCCGCACAACAGTGGCCGAGATGGGCCCTTTGCTGTTGGCGCGGCTTCTGGAACTGTCCGAGGCACAAGAAGGCATCCTGAACATTGCCTTCCGTTTGGCCGATGAAGAAGGCCTGCCGCTGCTGGATCTTGCAGACTTGCGGTCGATGCTGGTGTGGGTGGGTGAAAACCGAAGCGATCTTTCGCTGCGGTATGGCAATATTTCGACGGCGTCCATCGGGGCCATTCAACGACGTCTGTTGGTGTTGGAAAACCAAGGCGGGACCAATTTGTTTGGCGAACCGGCGTTGGACCTGAGGGATCTGATGCTTACGGCGCCCGACGGGCGTGGGCAGGTCAATATTCTAGCTGCCGACACGCTGATGGGCAGCCCGCGGCTATACGCGACATTCCTGCTGTGGCTGTTGTCGGAACTTTTCGAAGAACTGCCCGAAGTTGGCGATCCCGACAAACCCAAGCTGGTGTTCTTTTTTGACGAGGCGCATCTGCTGTTTGACGACGCGCCCAAAGCGCTGATCGACAAAGTGGAACAGGTGGCGCGCTTGATCCGGTCCAAAGGGGTGGGGGTGTATTTCATCACGCAGAACCCTGATGACGTGCCAGAGGACATTCTTGGCCAGTTGGGCAACCGTGTGCAGCACGCGCTGCGGGCATTTACTGCGCGCGACAAGAAAGCACTGAAATTGGCGGCGCAAACCTACCGCGAAAACCCCGCCTTTGACATCGAAGACGCCATTCGCGAGGTGGGCGTTGGAGAAGCGGTCACATCATTCCTGCAAAAGAAGGGCGTTCCGGGCGTTGCGCAACGTACATTGATCCGCCCGCCGTCGTCGCAACTTGGGCCGATTACAGCCGCCGAACGCGGTGGCGTTGTGGCGGCGTCCGCGTTGGCGGGCAAATATGACGCGTTGCTGGATCGCAATTCGGCCCATGAAATGTTGCAGCAACGCGCCGAGGCGGCGGCCAAAGCAGCAGAAGAGGCCGAGCGCAAAGAAGAAGAGCAAGAGGCGGCACAACGCGAGTACAGTGCTGGCCGGCGGTATTCAGGAACACGTGTGGGCCGCTCAACATCAACACCCGCCCGACGGGGCAAAAGCTTTGGGTCGGCTATGTCGGATATGGTCGTCAAGGAACTGACCGGCACAACAGGGCGACGGATTGTTCGCGGAATTTTGGGCGGGTTGTTCAAGGCCCGGTAGGGCCTTGAAACGGGGCAGGGTGTCTGCCCTAAAGACCCATAAGCGCCAAAATTGCTTCGGCTTCGGTTTGGGCCTCTTCTTCGGCTTCAAGCTCGACGTCGGCGGCGGCTGCGGGCTGTCCGCCCGCAAGTGTCGCTATCAATGCTGCTCCTACCTCGGCCACCTGCGGGGCAGGGGAAGCGGTTTGGTCTGCCGGTTCGGCCTCGGGGGTTGGTTCGGGGTCGACGGCAGCCTCCACAGTCGCATCAGTTGCATCGTCCAACGGCTCGGGCGCGTGCAAGTACAGGTGCCGCAGTTTCGGGTTGCGCCGGGTCACCTTCTATCACGTAATTGTCTACCACGTATTCGCGCATCACCCATTGTTTCATAGGCTTCGGGGACCATCCCCGCCGTGATCGGAATGGCCGCGTCATGGGCCCGCGTAGTCCAGAAAAACAGCGCGCACATCGGCTTCGTCTTCGTGAGACAGGTTTTCTTCAACGCCCCACGATTCGTACCCCATGTAGACCGATACCTCGACGCTTGTGTCATATGCTTCGGCTGCCCAAGTGGCGAATGGGCCGCGTGGGGCATGGTCTGAGTGTTCGATTTCGCTGGTGTGGTCCTGAATGTGCAACGCCGCCGGGTCGTGCAGGTCCATCAGCGCGGTCAGCGTATCGGTTAGCTGTTTGCGCGGTGTAGCTGGCGGTGCCGTCAATGGCGTCGATTTGTTCAATTGTACCATCCCAAAGCTGCTCAAGGCTTTGGAAGCCGGTAGGTTCAGCCCCGCTTCCGTCGCCAAAGCCGTCCGGCAGGCGCAAAAAATACAAGCGGATATCGGGATCGCTGGCAAGTGTGCTGGACGCGATGGGGGTTTCTGTGCCGCCGATGTCAAACATCACCACGTCGTCTACCCAGTCCGAACTGCCGGACATTGTGGCGTAGGCGGCTTTGATTCCAGCCTCGCGGCCTGTCCAATAGTCTATGTCGCGGGCCCGCGTCCCCGGCGGTCAGATAAACCGGTAGTGACGGGTGCTCCGTCTTCGATTTGGTGCAAAAAGTGGGGTTCATGAACAACAGGTCGTCATCCTGATGCGCCACGATGAACATGTCCCCAGCGCCGGTTGCGGTAAAGGGCGGGGGGCAACAGGGGGCTCTTCCACTACGGGCGGGTTCAGAGGTGACCGGCGTTTCCGGGGCCGGAGTAGTGTCAGGACCGCCGGAACCACCACCGTCATCCGGTGTGCTCGGATCAACCGGGTCTACGGGATCGGCAGGCGCAATCGGGTCAGCAAGAGTATCGGGATCAACTTCATCAACGGGTGGCGTCGGGTCCACGGGTGTTGCGGATCATCCGCCAAATCGGTCCCTGCACCACGTTCAATGCAACGACATCCCCAATCAAAGGCGAATCTTCTTCCCACTGGGACTCCCCGATAAGTAAGTCCCGCGGCGTATCGTTTTGGAACCACTCCAGAGCCAAATGCCACAAGCGTTCCGTCTTTGACGATCCACATGGTCGCGTCCGCATCAATGCCTACGGTGAAGTTTGCCGTTTCCCCGGCGACAATCGCATCCGGCGCAATCACCTGATAGCTTTGACCGTCTTGGTGGATTTCAAACGCAAGATCGTTCGTGTTCTCATACTGAGACAACAAAATATTGTGCTTCCAGGCCCATCGCCAAAGTCGAATAATCTTTGCCAGTAGCCCGCCTGCGGATCATCAAAGCGTCCCAAAAGATCAATTTGGAAAGCTCCAGTCGGGTTTTGCGGATCAATAAGTGGTGCAATAGGCGGCATGGGCCGAACCTTTCTTCAAGCAGGGCCAACCCAAAACACCACCGGCCAGCCCCCGCTCGCCAAGTATGGATACGTCGAAACGGTGACGTACTTTAAAGGCAGCTTATGCGCTTTACGTTGCGTAATCTAAGGGAAACTTTGCCAAGATGGGCAACAATCTGTGTCAGTTTCGGAAACGCTATCGAAATACACGCGCGCCCGCCCGCGTGTCGGGCATCAGATCTTTGGCTGATGGTACAAAAGAAAACGCCCAGAGCACTGTGCTCTGGGCGTTCAAAGTCAGGTGTATTCGGACGCGATTAGTTCGCGGCCATTTCCTTGGGCAGACGGAACGTCCACAGCAGGCCACCCTGGTTCAGGTAGTTGACCTTCTTGGCCACTTCGCCACCCCAGAGCGGAACAGCGCCGCCCCAGCCAGAGATGATCGAGACATACTGCTCGCCATCCTGCTCCCATGTGATCGGCTGACCAACGATGCCCGAACCGGTCTGGAACGACCACAGCTTTTCGCCGGTTTCATCATCAAGTGCGATGAATTCACCTTCGGGAGTGCCAAAGAATACCAGACCGCCAGCGGTGGTCATGACGCCCGACCAAAGCGGCGCGTCGTTCTTGTATTCCCACTTCACTTCCAGCGAGTCGGGATCGATCGCCTTGAGGCTGCCGATGTGGTCTTCGTAGTTCGGCTTGATGGTAAAGCCGGACCCCAGATAGGCCGCGCCCTTTTTATAGGTCACAGGCTCGTTCCAGATATCCATGCCCCATTCGTTGGACGGCACATAGAAGTTGCCGGTGTTCTGGCTGAATGCCATTGGCATCCAGTTCTTGCCACCAAGGAACGATGGCGAAGCAAAGATCACTTCACCCTTTTTGCCGTCTGCCGCGTCCGCTGGATTGCCGGGGCGGTTTTCTTCGACAAAGATCGGGCGACCGTGTCGTCGATGCCTTCAGCCCAGCTGATATCCTTGACGAACGGTGTTGCGCCGACATAGCCGCCGTTGGCCGCATCCAGAACATAGAAGAAACCGTTACGGTCAGCAGTGGCGAGACGCTGGTTGCCGTCGCGGTCGTCGTAGGCGACCACTTCGTTCACACCCGTCCATAGTCCCAGCCTTCGCGTGATAGTGCCACTTGATTTCGCCATTGGCGGGATCAATGCCGATACGCGACGCAGCATACAGGTTGTCACCTTTGCCGGAATTGTCCTGACCCGCGTCACGCAGCCAGCTGTTCCAAGGGGCCGGGTTGCCCGCGCCAAAGATCAGCGTATCAGTACGGGCGTCATAGGACCCGCCCAACCAAGTTGCGCCGCCGCCGGTTTTCCACATGTCGCCGGGCCACGTTGCATTCAGCGTGCCGGTCATGGTGGATTCTTCGCCGTTCAGCGTGCCCATGTGGCCTTCGATCACGGGGCGTTCCCAAACCAGTTCGCCGGTGTCG
Source organism: Caprella mutica (assembly GCA_947561585.1). Taxonomy (NCBI): domain Eukaryota; kingdom Metazoa; phylum Arthropoda; class Malacostraca; order Amphipoda; family Caprellidae; genus Caprella; species Caprella mutica. Next base: position 70,832 of record CANNZV010004705.1, read on the forward strand.
ACGTTGCGGGCCTGAACCGAACCGATAATCCCGAATTCACCGCCAGAGTTGCCGGTGACAACCAGATCACCCACGATCAGCGGGGCGGCGGTATAGGAATAGCCTGCCTTGTAATCTTCGATCTTGTCACGCCAGATCACGTCGCCGGTCTTGCGGTCCAGTGCCACGATACGGGCGTCCAAAGTGCCAAAGATGACCTTGTCGCCGTGCAGGGCTGCACCACGGTTGATCACGTCACAGCACGGCAAGATGCCTTCGGGCAGACGCGCATCGTACTGCCACAGCTCTTTGCCGGATTTGACATCGATGGCATACAGGCGCGAATACGACCCGGTGATATACATGATACCATCATAGACCAGCGGCTGGGTTTCCTGCCCGCGCTGCTTTTCTCTGCCAAGGCTGAAGGCCCACGCCGGGACCAGCCCGTTGACGTTGTCTTTGTTAAGTGTGTCCAGCGGCGAATAGCGCTGAAGGTGGCGGCCCATGCCGTTTGTGACGACCTGATTGGTCATCGTCTGGTCATTGGCCAGCATGTCTTCGGTCACATTGGCCTGTGCACCTGTGGCGGCAATCAGGCTGACTGCGACTGCGGCGACGAACTTGTTCATTCTGTCTCCTCCCATGAACGTGGGTTTTGGTTGGCGCCCGGCAGCGATCTGCAAAAGGCGCACCGGTTCCCAGCCGCAGTATAACAATCAGTTTATTAGGCGGTACGGGCCATAGGTCGTACGACCCATGCAGACTTGACAGCGGCAATAAGAATCGACGGCCCTAAGCAAGGGATTCGTCCCGGAGGACGTCCGAAGGAGGGGAAGATGATCAGGAAAATGCTTGCCACACTCGCTGTGACCTGCAGTTCGCAGGCCATGGCACTTGAGGACGGCGGCTATACCGTCTGGTTGGAAGACATGGCTGGTGCCCGCATCGATGTGGCGACGATGCAGGTCGAGGATGGGCGGTATTCGGTGTCCATGGCGGATCCGAAATTCACCGATCATTTCCTGTCGATGCGGCCTTTCAAATGCTTGGAAGGGCCACGAAAATGTGGTGCCATGTGCCGTACCCGTATGAAATCAAAAGGGATTTAAAAGGCGACCTGACGGATCTGGAATATGACTTTCTGTTCTTGTGGAAACAGGCGGGCAGTTACGGGATCGATATGTGGAATGGCGTCTACTATGTCTTAGAAGAGCAGGGCGACGGGCTGGTCGGAACCCTGCATGAAATGGACATGAACGTGCTGTCCGTGCCGCCAGATGACGGCAACCTGCGCCCCGTTGGACCCTTTGATATCGAGCAAGGCGACGCGGCAAGCCATTGGCTGCCGCGTTTGATGGTGACGCCCAATCAGTGACGCGAATCGCTTGCCGATCTTGTCTGGGCAAACGGTCAGCCCCACTGCGCCGAAGGACGCGTTTGGGCAGTATTACTGGTCGATGGCCTTATTATCCTGAGGGCTGATGGACGTCAGATAGGCAAGAATGAAGTCCTGAACCGTGCGGTCCTCGATACCCACGTGGCGCATCTTGGTGCCGGGCATGAACCCATCGTTGTCTTCCATCCACGCGCGCAATGCGGCAGGTGTCCAAACGATGCCCGACGCCTCTAATGCGATCGAATAATCATAGTCTTCGTAACTGCCTGCCGCGCGATAGAGGATGTTTTCCAACGGTGGCCCATAGCTATCGCCAGAGGCGTCCACGGCATGGCAACGGCGGCATTCGCCGTCAAACAGGGTCTTACCTGCGGAAACCTTGACCTCGTCAAAGGTGTCAGCAAAGGCGGGGGCTGCTGCCAAAAGTGCAGCAAATAGGGGGATCATACGGTGCATGGTGTTCTCCTTTCCGTCAGATCGCCTGCACAGTACGCCCGCGCCAAACCGCCGGGGCATGATCCATATCAACCGGGGTCTCGTCCAATGGTCGTATATCGGGGGCGCGCGGCGGTGCTACTCTGTGGCCAACACTTTCGGGAGGAGAGACATGAGCTTTTTCAAAGCCATCAAACTGGCGACAACGGCACTGGCGCTGACGGCGGGTGCGGCATTGGCGGATATGCCGGTACTGAAGGCCGCAGTCCTGCAATACGGCACGGTCAACTGGGAACTCGACAGCATCCAACACAACGGGTTCGACGCTGCGCATGGGTTTGATCTTGAAGTGCAGGGTGTGGCCGGTGGCTCCGCCGCACGCGTGGCCTTTCAAGGCGGCGCGGCGATGTGATCGTTTCCGACTGGCTGTGGGTCGCGCGCCAGCGCGCGGCGGGGCATGACTATGTGTTCATCCCCTACAGCCGTGCCGTCGGGGCCGTTATGGTGCCGGGCGACAGCACTGCCACATCGCTGGCAGACCTCAAGGGGCAGAAAATCGGCATCGCGGGTGGTCC